>AAPY01815694.1:0-56093 GCA_000181375.1 Tupaia belangeri
GAAGATTCGCATGCAAGACTCTGCTATGGACAATATATTGCATATTTCATATTTGCTAAAAAAGGACCAGTTACATATTCTTACAGATATATGAAGCATGTGAGGGAACTGGTATGTTAATCGGCTTCATCAAATATTTAGATAATCTATTCAGATATCTTAACTCTCCATTATACCCCCTCAATAAACTTGGTTTTTGGATAGTTATAAATAAAATTAAAAACTACACGAAAGGTAAAATTTAAAAAGAGATCTAATTGCCCAGCGGACAAAGGTAGCAATAAGGAATACTGAGGTAAAATCAGATGGAAGTTTGGTGAAAAATTCCTTAAGGTGAATTTTCCTTTTCTTTTCCTTTCTTTTGTTCTCTCTTGGTTTCATTTTGTTGTTGTTGTTGTTGTTTGTTTGTTTTCTTTTTTGTTTTTGTTTTCTTGAGAGGTTTTTATTATAGGGCATGTGTGCTCACCTGAAATACTGAGACAGAGAGACAGAAAGTGAGAAAACACCCCCCAGGGGTAATGGCCCTGCCACAATCTCCCCTCCTCCATTCTCCTCTCAGAATCTTGGAAATGCTCTTGCATCGGAAAAGGAATGTGAACCTGAGTTGTTGGGCTGAGGAGACTTGAAAAACACCCTCACTGCGGTGGTCACTGAACCCTAAATGCCCCAAACAGTCATCAAATCTAAGCACAGGGTAGGGCGTTTCCTATCACCTCAGCTCCTTTCTAGCTCTCTTGACCCGCATGCCCCCTGCAGGCACTGTGTTCTTCCTGCCTCCAGAACATACGCTCTCCCCAAACACCTGCTATCTCCTGCAGTGGTATCCTTCCTTTTATCCAGAAATCACTGGGGCTTCTGGAGCACCACAGGACCAAGGTGGTGAAGGTTCCCTAGGCTTCTGTGAGTCACTGAAGCCCACTAGACATCTTCCTTTAGGCCAGTAAGGGCAACAGGAAGTCTGATGCCACCCTGCCAATTAGAGTCAGGTGGCAACCCTAAAGCTACTCAAAACTAGACATTCCTTTCACAGGTGGTGCCATGACTCAGCAAGGTGGAGCCTTCACTGGTAGATCCAGCTCTTGGGGCAATCTTCAAAGGACGTGTGCAAGGGGCACAATCCAGGGATGAGACAGCCAAATGGCTGGCGATTTCTTGTTCCTGCTATGCCAACTACAAGTGGCTTGCCGTGCCACGCTTGGTTTCACGTCAGAGCTCATTATCTCTCCACACAGGTTCACAAAATTACAAGATGGATCGTGTCCTTGAAATCTTTCCCTGAGAACCTGCTTTCCGACTAAGTGCCTCTCCACACCTCAGTCTAGTCAGAGGTACTTTACACTGATACTCCCGTTATTTTATTTTAGATTTTATTTTATTGCGAGGTTTTGCCATAGCACACACGTCTACTTAGTAGAGAGAGCCACACACAGACAAACTCACACACACACACACACACACACACACACACACACACAGACAGTGAGAGCTCAAATGAGAACTCAACACAGGGGGACTGGCCGTGCCCCAATCCAACGACTCCATTTTACCCTGGGATCCTGGGTACACTCTGATACCTGCCCAGATGAATTTTCAAGCCTCTCATTGCAGGGCTCAAACCATGGTCATCCATGGGACAGTGTAGAGACGTCACCTCTGAGGCCATCCACTGACCTCAGTACTCTCTTTCTTTTCAACGCACTTCGTCCAGTCTAAAAAAGTATATTTCTTCCAGTGGGCGTTCTGTACTTCTGCATAGAGACAATAAGCTGAGCGTGAACATGAATCTCCTGGGAAAAGTGAGGTCCATCTCTCATGTGTCAGAAACGACTCTGCAGAAGGACAGACGGACACGGATAAGACATAATGATGGAATCCAGGTATCTCTTTTTTTGAATTTCCACAAACTCAACAGCTCCTATTTCCTGCCTGAAAGGAAACCAGGGAAGACTCTTGGAGCTGATGAAGTGGAGCAAATATTTATAAATGTTGAGGTCCATTGTGGGACCAGAATGGCCTAGGTCATTCGGTAAACACATTAGCGTACACAGTGATGACCATGGGATTGCAGGCGTTTGTGCGATTGGGGGAAAGGGGGATTGAGAGACGGGGTTGAGTCACTGCCTCTTGTAGGAAAGGAGAGATTCCTTTCCCTGGGAGAGACCACTCCAAGAGGGTGTGGCCATGAGTGACTGTGCATCAGTGGTGAATAGAAACAGAACAGCATTCTTAAGGAAGTGTCTATTCGAGCCTACACACTCAAGAAGGTAAATGCAAAGAGATGACACTTAGTTTTTTTTTATCATTTTTATTTCACCCAGGTAATATACATCCTATCTTTAGGACTACAATCCATGTCCCAACGACGGACAGATGACTTTCTGGCCCTCGACGTATTGTTAGCTTCCCAGTGCAGTGAACGTCCCAAAGTTACAAGGGAGGTCTATCTGAAAGATCACCTTCATTACAAGTACGTGGCTTCCATGTCCATTTCCTAAGAGTTCTCCTCCCTACATACAGGACATACATTTTCATGATGGGAACATAGATTCAAGTGTTCCAAGAACTCAATGTTCCTTCGGGACATAGATGTAACTTTCAAACATCTCATTCCAGTCCCACACGGTGCAGAGTTGCATCGCTGGTTGCGGTGAGTCACATGGCTTCATGTGTTATTCCTCCAGGATACTGGTGGTCCTGAAGCCCTCGTCGGAGTATGAAGAGAGCTGCTGTGGACCTCATTGCCATCAGCGTTTTTGTCTGCCTGATTTCGATTTGTCTAGATAGCTGTCTCTCTCCTAATGGACAGTGGGGTTCTTTGGGACGTGTGCGTTTCCCATCGAGCGTGTAGGAGATGGCTTCTCGGACGTGCTTGACCATGTTGCATGCCCACAGCCATGCGTGAGGTTTCCAGCTGCCCCACGGTTTCTGAAACTTTGGATGTGCACAGACATTTTCATGATAGCCATTCTCGTGGCACCGTGGCATGCCTCAGGGCATATGGCTTAGCATATTCTTTGGTGCAGACACTACAAGGAAATATGCACATAGTCTAAGGCTCCCAGCCAGGAAACCTTGTGTTCAACACTGTCACCTGGTGCACCTACACAGGGCCGTCTGCTTTGGTTTTCCATGGAATCTATAAGACCCGTGCCTCCAAGCTGGCCCTGACTTCCCTGAGGTCAGTGAATATTGCCAATGCACCCTCCCTGTACTGAGGATTTCATTGCATTCTCTCATCGACCTGCGGTCTAGGAACCTTATGGATGAGAGACCTCAGTGTTTGTCCACGCGCCTAGATTCTGCAGCAGGTGAGTCCTCAAAGAGCAGTGAGGAGTGTTCTAGGGAGAGAGCTCATCTGGAGTGGGTGTTCCTTTCACTGACTGGCACCATGTCGACTTGAACTGGGAAATTCCAGCGCTGGGGTTTCAGGATTAGAAGAGCCGCCTTCGCGCTTTGCTTGCAGGACGGGCCCGAAATATGTGGCGTGTTCTGGGTCCCGGGCTGGGGGAGGGAGGCAGAGGTCTGAGGGCAGAGCCTGCAGGGCTGCAGGCCGTGGAGATCCACGCTGAACTCTGCAGGCAGAGGGCGAGACCTGGGGCTAGGCCTGCACAGCTGGGGAATGCCTCTGTGGCTAGCGTCTCTGGGTCGAGCTTGGAGCAGGAGGATATTTGCCGTCGCCAGACCAAACTCGCTCTTCTGCTGAGCTTGGGGTCCCTGGCGGACTTGGAGAGCCTCTCGTTCCTCATCCACGGGTGACCCGGACGCCTTCTCTGAACCTTGGACTGTCAAAGATCCGTCCTCAAGATCAATCTCCCAGGTCGTCTCGGGATCATTGAGCAGCAGCCAGCGGGCCTGGGCGGGAAAGCTGAGGACCTGCCATGACCTGAGAATGTGCTCCGTGACAACCACGACGATGACGTCATTCAGCGTGAGCTGCAGCGCTCTCTGCGGGGCCAGGACGAGGACTTCAGCCCCCAGGCGCAGCTGCAGTACCATAGCTGCTTCCAAGACCACCACAATCATCTGGGCTCCTGAATTCTGCTCAACCTGGGGAAGAGAAACAGGGCTCGTTAGCCACAACGAGACTCTCCAATGGCAATGGGGCTCGCTACAGGTCACTTCACAGATCCCATCTCCAACTCAGCCTGGTCCCCCACAAGTTGCACTGCAACCAGCACCCATTCCACGGCTCTTCTCTTGGACAACTCTTGTCATCTAGAAAATAGGCAGCCATGTCTCATATCTTCCCAGGACATGAAGACTCACCTGGGGAGGTTCCAGCGGCAGCTGAGAATCAGAATCCGGAACTCTGTGCATCCTGTCTGATTCTACACCTGTGGAGAGAGCAGGGAAAACAGGTGAATGTGACAGTCAAGCAAATCCCATTGGGTATCAAAGGTTGACCTGGACAAGGTCCAGAATACCTGCCCATTGCTATGCCAAGGAAACCCCAGACTTTGGAAAGAAATCATGTCCTTTGGTCATGATTTCACCTGACCCTGGTTCCCCAGGAGAATACTAAGCACAGTAGAAGAGAAAGCACCTCACCTGTTTCAGGCACTTGCTCTGCTTTACAACGTTTCATGGCATTTGATGGGTAATTTGACCTGAAAGACAGAGAAACACCCAGTCAGACCGCTCTTTATTACTGTTTTTTTTTCTTTTCTTTTTAGAAAGGTGTTTGCTATAGGGCAATTTCGCTCACCAGAAAGACAGAGAGAGACAGAAAGCGAGAAATCACACCCCAGTGGGGATGGCCCCACCAAAATCCCTTCTCCTCCATTCTCTGTGGATCTTAGGCATGCATGCACACACGCCTGGCGTGACCTTAAGTCACCGGGTCCGGGACTTCCATGGTAGCCGACTCCATAGGAGTCCAGCGACATAGCCATTATGCCAGCTGCTGGCCCCCAGTCAGACCGCTTTCGTGAGGGGAAGAACACGGAAATTTACTCTGACCCTGAGTCTCTGGGGTGATGAGGTTTGAAAAACCCCTTAGGTGTAGGTATCACAGTGGGTTTCAGCATTTCCACCTTTCCCTCAAGCGCGAGTCTAAGCAAAGGACAAGGCGTCTCCTCCCCCCTCAGCCCTCCCTAAGTCATCCACCTGCACACCATCCACAGACAGGTCCTCCTTTTAGCCTCCCGAGCACATCCTCCCCCAACACACCTGCCGTCGCCTGCCTTTCCGTCCATGGGGTGTACGAGCAAATCGCTGGGGCTCCTTGGCCGCCGAAAACTGTACATGGAGAAGGTTGACTGGGCTTCTCGGTTTCCACAAACCCCAGTCGGTGGCCTATTGCAGGCAAATTTGGAGAGCTGGATCCCCTGATTCTTTCCTTCTCGTGAGAAACAGGCAACAGCCTTCAGTTGGTCACACCCAGAGTTTCGTCTCAGAGAGCGATGCCTAGGTGGCTTGCTCAGCTGGAACCTGGTCTGGCAATGTCAGCTCCAGGGCTGACATTCCAAGATAGAGTGTGGGAAGGGGCGGAGTCAGGGCATGTGTCAGCCCAGAGTAAGACGATTGGTTGGTTTGGGTATGCCAGTTAGGAGAACCTTGTCCCCTGAGAGCTTGGAGGTGAACTCAGTCCATGCAGAGCAAGCGAATTAGAAACCAGCTCATCTCATCGGCATTTTCCCCGGAACATCTACTTTCCCCCTTGCATACTTCTGCACACCCCAGTCCACAATGGGTCCCGTTACATTTATACTCATTTGTTTTCGTCCCTGTTCGTCCAGTCTAACAAATTCTGGTTCACGTGAATGCTGTGTCCTTTTGTATAGAGGGACAATGATCTAGGATTTCCATGAGTCTCGTGGGGAAGGGGAAGGAATTGGACTCACGTCTGAGGAACTACTAAGAACAGACAGGCAGAGGACAGACATGCGCTGGACAGGATGCTGGCAGCTCCATATTTGGTTTCCACCCAATCGTCCAGACTGGTCAGGCCCAGCTTTCTGTCACAAAGGAACCTGGAAATCTTCCTGACCACGAAATCCTGAGGACCTTGGAGGAACACTGAGGGAACCGTGAGGCACACCCATTGGCAAGGCTTGAGGTTTGGGGGTGGGGAGGGTCAGTGCCCGTTTTTCCCTGGGAGAGACTCATTGCCTTGAGAAAGCCCACTTCCTTGTGGGTGTTGCCCTTCCTGATTTGATGCACCTGGGATGAAAGGAAGCAAAGCAAAATGCCTGAGGATATGTCATTTTGGAACCAGCACACCCAGGAAAATAAACACAAAGAGATGACATGCAGGTGTCAACATTGCTGTGTATTTTACTGATGCTATCTACATCAGGGTAAGAGGTGGACTGCTTTCCCTCCCTGTTCTCCATCTTAGCTTCCCAGGACACTGTATATCTAAAGTTACAAGCCATGGGCGTATGAAAGTTTATCTTTCTCAGCTAGACTTGTCTATGTATAGAGAGAGAGAGAGACAAACACATTGTGGAGGGAGAACTGAGTAACATTACGGCTTGATGCTACATAAATATCAATGGATTCATGCTTGTCAAAAGGATATAGATATTCTTGAGCACAAAAGAATCTCTCAGAGAGGAGAGAAGATACTTAGTATTTTGAAAAATCGAATGTGTGTGTGATCTCAATTATATTAGACGCTCAACATCCAACTCGAGAAGTCCAGAGTAGAAAGATGGTTACAATAGACTGGGGGTGAGGTATGGGGACTGGGGAAAGAGAGATACTAGAAAAAGGATATAAACTTCAGTTAGACACGAAGATTCGCATGCAAAGACTCTGCTATGGACAATACATTGCATATTTCATATTTGCTAAAAAAGGACAAGTTACATATTCTTACAGATATATGAAGCATGTGAGGGAACTGGTATGTTAATCGGCTTCATCAACTATTTAGATAATCTATTCATATATCTTAACTCTCCATTATACCCCCTCAATAAACTTGGTTTTTGGATAGTTATAAATAAAATTAAAAACTACACGAAAGGTAAAATTTAAAAAGAGATCTAATTGCCCAGCGGACAAAGGTAGCAAGAAGGAATACTGAGGTAAAATCAGATGGAAGTTTGATGAAAAATTCCTTAAGGTGAATTTTCCTTTTCTTTTCCTTTCTTTTGTTCTCTCTTGGTTTCTTTTTGTTGTTGTTGTTGTTGTTTATTTGTTTTGTTTTTTGTTTTTGTTTTCTTGAGAGGTTTTTACTATAGGGCATGTGTGCTCACCTGAAATACTGAGACAGAAAGACAGAAAGTGAGAAAACACCCCCCAGGGGTAATGGCCATGCCACAGTCTCCCCTCCTCCATTCTCCTCTCAGAATCTTGGAAATGCTCTTGCATCGGAAAAGGAATGTGAACCTGAGTTGTTGGGCTGAGGAGACTTGAAAAACACCCTCACTGCGGTGGTCACTGAACCCTAAATGCCCCAAACAGTCATCAAATCTAACCACAGGGTAGGGCGTTTCCTATCACCTCAGCTCCTTTCTAGCTCTCTTGACCCGCATGCCCCCTGCAGGCACTGTGTTCTTCCTGCCTCCAGAACATACGCTCTCCCCAAACACCTGCTATCTCCTGCAGTGGTATCCTTCCTTTTATCCAGAAATCACTGGGGCTTCTGGAGCACCACAGGACCAAGGTGGTGAAGGTTCCCTAGGCTTCTGTGAGTCACTGAAGCCCACTAGACATCTTCCTTTAGGCCAGTAAGGGCAGCTGGAAGTCTGATGCCACCCTGCCAATTAGAGTCAGGTGGCAACCCAAAAGCTACTCAAAACTAGACATTCCTTTCATAGGTGGTGCCATGACTCAGCAAGGTGGAGCCTTCACTGGCAGATCCAGCTCTTGGGGCAATCTTCAAAGGACGTGTGGCAAGGGGCACAATCCAGGGATGAGACAGCCAAATGGCTGGCGATTTCTTGTTCCTGCTATGCCAACTACAAGTGGCTTGCCGTGCCACGCTTGGTTTCACGTCAGAGCTCATTATCTCTCCACACAGGTTCACAAAATTACAAGATGGATCGTGTCCTTGAAATCTTTCCCTGAGAACCTGCTTTCCGACTAAGTGCCTCTCCACACCTCAGTCTAGTCAGAGGTACCTTACACTGATAATCCCGTTATTTTATTTTAGATTTTATTTTATTGCGAGGTTTTGCCATAGCACACACGTCTACTTAGTAGAGAGAGCCACACACAGACAAACTCACACACACACACACACACACACACACACACACACAGACAGACAGTGAGAGCTCAAATGAGAACTCAACACAAGGGGACTGGCCGTGCTCCAATCCAACGACTCCATTTTACCCTGGGATCCTGGGTACACTCTGATACCTGCCCAGATGAATTTTCAAGCCTCTCATTGCAGGGCTCAAACCATGGTCATCCATGGGACAGTGTAGAGACGTCACCTCTGAGGCCATCCACTGACCTCAGTACTCTCTTTCTTTTCAACGCACTTCGTCCAGTCTAAAAAAGTATATTTCTTCCAGTGGGCGTTCTGTACTTCTGCATAGAGACAATAAGCTGAGCGTGAACATGAATCTCCTGGGAAAAGTGAGGTCCATCTCTCATGTGTCAGAAACGACTCTGCAGAAGGACAGACGGACACGGATAAGACATAATGATGGAATCCAGGTATCTCTTTTTTTGAATTTCCACACACTCAACAGCTCCTATTTCCTGCCTGAAAGGAAACCAGGGAAGACTCTTGGAGCTGATGAAGTGGAGCAAATATTTATAAATGTTGAGGTCCATTGTGGGACCAGAATGGCCTAGGTCATTCGGTAAACACATTAGCGTACACAGTGATGACCATGGGATTGCAGGCGTTTGTGCGATTGGGGGAAAGGGGGATTGAGAGACGGGGTTGAGTCACTGCCTCTTGTAGGAAAGGAGAGATTCCTTTCCCTGGGAGAGACCACTCCAAGAGGGTGTGGCCATGAGTGACTGTGCATCAGTGGTGAATAGAAACAGAACAGCATTCTTAAGGAAGTGTCTATTTGAGCCTACACACTCAAGAAGGTAAATGCAAAGAGATGACACTTAGTTTTTTTAGCATTTTTATTTCACCCTGGTAATATACATCTTATCTTTAGGACTACAATCCATGTCCCAACGACGGACAGATGACTTTCTGGCCCTCGACTTATTGTTAGCTCCCCAGTGCAGTGAACGTCCCAAAGTTACAAGGGAGGTCTATCTGAAAGATCACCTTCATTACAAGTACGTGGCTTCCATGTCCATTTCCTAAGAGTTCTCCTCCCTACATACAGGACATACATTTTCATGATGGGAACATAGATTCAAGTGTTCCAAGAACTCAATGTTCCTTCGGGACCTAGACGGAACTTTCAAACATCTCATTCCAGTCCCACACGGTGCAGAGTTGCATCGCTGGTTGCGTTGAGTCACATGGCTTCATGTGTTATTCCTCCAGGATACTGGTTGTCCTGAACCCTCGTCGGAATATGAAGAGAGCTGCTGTGGACCTCATTGCCATCAGTGTTTTTGTCCTCCTGATTTCGATTTGTCTAGATAGCTGTCTCTCTCCTAATGGACAGTGGGGTTCTTTGGGACGTGTGCGTTTCCCATCGAGCGTGTAGGAGATGGCTTCTCGGACGTGCTTGACCATGTTGCATGCCCACAGCCATGCGTGAGGTTTCCAGCTGCCCCACGGTTTCTGAAACTTTGGATGTGCGCAGACATTTTCATGATAGCCATTCTCGTGGCACCGTGGCATGCCTCAGGGCATATGGCTTAGCATATTCTTTGGTGCAGACACTACAAGGAAATATGCACATAGTCTAAGGCTCCCAGCCAGGAAACCTTGTGTTCAACACTGTCACCTGGTGCACCTACACAGGGCCGTCTGCTTTGGTTTTCCATGGAATCTATAAGACCCGTGCCTCCAAGCTGGCCCTGACTTCCCTGAGGTCAGTGAATATTGCCAATGCACCCTCCCTGTACTGAGGATTTCATTGCATTCTCTCATCGACCTGCGGTCTAGGAACCTTATGGATGAGAGACCTCAGTGTTTGTCCACGCGCCTAGATTCTGCAGCAGGTGAGTCCTCAAAGAGCAGTGAGGAGTGTTCTAGGGAGAGAGCTCATCTGGAGTGGGTGTTCCTTTCACTGACTGGCACCATGTCGACTTGAACTGGGAAATTCCAGCGCTGGGGTTTCAGGATTAGAAGAGCCGCCTTCGCGCTTTGCTTGGAGGACGGGCCCGAAATATGTGGCGTGTTCTGGGTCCCGGGCTGGGGGAGGGAGGCAGAGGTCTGAGGGCAGAGCCTGGCAGGGGCTGCAGGCCGTGGAGATCCAAGCTGAACTCTGCAGGCAGAGGGCGAGACCTGGGGCTAGGCCTGCACAGCTGGGGAATGCCTCTGTGGCTAGCGTCTCTGGGTCGAGCTTGGAGCAGGAGGATATTTGCCGTCGCCAGACCAAACTCGCTCTTCTGCTGAGCTTGGGGTCCCTGGCGGACTTGGAGAGCCTCTCGTTCCTCATCCACGGGTGACCCGGACGCCTTCTCTGAACCTTGGACTGTCAAAGATCCGTCCTCAAGATCAATCTCCCAGGTCGTCTCGGGATCATTGAGCAGCAGCCAGCGGGCCTGGGCGGGAAAGCTGAGGACCTGCCATGACCTGAGAATGTGCTCCGTGACAACCACGACGATGACGTCATTCAGCGTGAGCTGCAGCGCCCTCTGCGGGGCCAGGACGAGGACTTCAGCCCCCAGGCGCAGCTGCAGTACCATAGCTGCTTCCAAGACCACCACAATCATCTGGGCTCCTGAATTCTGCCCAACCTGGGGAAGAGAAAGCAGGGCTCGTTAGCCACAACGAGACTCTCCAATGGCAATGGGGCTCGCTACAGGTCACTTCACAGATCCCATCTCCAACTCAGCCTGGGCCCCCACAAGTTGCACTGCACCCAGCACCCATTCCACGGCTCTTCTCTTGGACAACTCTTGTCATCTAGAAAATAGGCAGCCATGTCTCATATCTTCCCAGGACATGAAGACTCACCTGGGGAGGTTCCAGCGGCAGCTGAGAATCAGAATCCGGAACTCTGTGCATCCTGTCTGATTCTACACCTGTGGAGAGAGCAGGGAAAACAGGTGAATGTGACAGTCAAGCAAATCCCATTGGGTATCAAAGGTTGACCTGGACAAGGTCCAGAATACCTGCCCATTGCTATGCCAAGGAAACCCCAGACTATGGAAAGAAATCATGTCCTTTGGTCATGATTTCACCTGACCCTGGTTCCCCAGGAGAATACTAAGCACAGTAGAAGAGAAAGCACCTCACCTGTTTCAGGCACTTGCTCTGCTTTACAACGTTTCATGGCATTTGATGGGTAATTTGACCTGAAAGACAGAGAAACACCCAGTCAGACCGCTCTTTATTACTGTTTTTTTTTCTTTTTTTTTTCTTTTTAGAAAGGTGTTTGCTATAGGGCAATTTCGCTCACCAGAAAGACAGAGAGAGACAGAAAGCGAGAAATCACACCCCAGTGGGGATGGCCCCACCAAAATCCCTTCTCCTCCATTCTCTGTGGATCTTAGGCATGCATGCACACACGCCTGGCGTGACCTTAAGTCACCGGGTTCGGGACTTGAATGGTAGCCGACTCCATAGGAGTCCAGCGACATAGCCATTATGCCAGCTGCTGGCCCCCAGTCAGACCGCTTTCGTGAGGGGAATAACACGGAAATTTACTCTGACCCTGAGTCTCTGGGGTGATGAGGTTTGAAAAACCCCTTAGGTGTAGGTATCACAGTGGGTTTCAGCATTTCCACCTTTCCCTCAAGCGCGAGTCTAAGCAAAGGACAAGGCGTCTCCTCCCCCCTCAGCCCTCCCTAAGTCATCCACCTGCACACCATCCACAGACAGGTCCTCCTTTTAGCCTCCCGAGCACATCCTCCCCCAACACACCTGCCGTCGCCTGCCTTTCCGTCCATGGGGTGTACGAGCAAATCGCTGGGGCTCCTTGGCCGCCGAAAACCGTACATGGAGAAGGTTGACTGGGCTTCTCGGTTTCCACAAACCCCAGTCGGTGGCCTATTGCAGGCAAATTTGGAGAGCTGGATCCCCTGATTCTTTCCTTCTCGTGAGAAACAGGCAACAGCCTTCAGTTGGTCACACCCAGCGTTTCCTCTCAGAGAGCGATGCCTAGGTGGCTTGCTCAGCTGGAACCTGGTCTGGCAATGTCAGCTCCAGGGCTGACATTCCAAGATAGAGTGTGGGAAGGGGCGAGTCAGGGCATGTGTCAGCCCAGAGTAAGACGATTGGTTGGTTTGGCTATGCCAGTTAGGAGAACCTTGTCCCCTGAGAGCTTGGAGGTGAACTCAGTCCATGCAGAGCAAGCGAATTAGAAACCAGCTCATCTCATCGGCATTTTCCCCGGAACATCTACTTTCCCCCTTGCATACTTCTGCACACCCCAGTCCACAATGGGTCCCGTTACATTTATACTCATTTGTTTTCGTCCCTGTTCGTCCAGTCTAACAAATTCTGGTTCACGTGAATGCTGTGTCCTTTTGTATAGAGGGACAATGATCTAGGATTTCCATGAGTCTCGTGGGGAAGGGGAAGGAATTGGACTCACGTCTGAGGAACTACTAAGAACAGACAGGCAGAGGACAGACATGCGCTGGACAGGATGCTGGCAGCTCCATATTTGGTTTCCACCCAATCGTCCAGACTGGTCAGGCCCAGCTTTCTGTCACAAAGGAACCTGGAAATCTTCCTGACCATGAAATCCTGAGGACCTTGGAGGAACACTGAGGGAACCGTGAGGCACACCCATTGGCAAGGCTTGAGGTTTGGGGGTGGGGAGGGTCAGTGCCCGTTTTTCCCTGGGAGAGACTCATTGCCTTGAGAAAGCCCACTTCCTTGTGGGTGTTGCCCTTCCTGATTTGATGCACCTGGGATGAAAGGAAGCAAAGCAAAATGCCTGAGGATATGTCATTTTGGAACCAGCACACCCAGGAAAATAAACACAAAGAGATGACATGCAGGTGTCAACATTGCTGTGTATTTTACTGATGCTATCTACATCAGGGTAACAGGTGGACTGCTTTCCCTCCCTGTTCTCCATCTTAGCTTCCCAGGGCACTGTATATCTAAAGTTACAAGCCATGGGCGTATGAAAGTTTATCTTTCTCAGCTAGACTTGTCTATGTATAGAGAGAGAGAGAGACAAACACATTGTGGAGGGAGAACTGAGTAACATTACGGCTTGATGCTACATAAATATCAATGGATTCATGCTTGTCAAAAGGATATAGATATTCTTGAGCACAAAAGAATCTCTCAGAGAGGAGAGAAGATACCTAGTATTTTGAGAAATGGAATGTGTGTGTGATCTCAATTATATTAGACGCTCAACGTCCAACTCGAGAAGTCCAGAGTAGAAAGATGGTTACAATAGACTGGGGGTGAGGTATGGGGACTGGGGAAAGAGAGATACTAGAAAAAGGATATAAACTTCAGTTAGACACGAAGATTCACATGCAAAGACTCTGCTATGGACAATACATTGCATATTTCATATTTGCTAAAAAAGGACCAGTTACATATTCTTACAGATATATGAAGCATGTGAGGGAACTGGTATGTTAATCGGCTTCATCAACTATTTAGATAATCTATTCATATATCTTAACTCTCCATTATACCCCCTCAATAAACTTGGTTTTTGGATAGTTATAAATAAAATTAAAAACTACACGAAAGGTAAAATTTAAAAAGAGATCTAATTGCCCAGCGGACAAAGGTAGCAAGAAGGAATACTGAGGTAAAATCAGATGGAAGTTTGGTGAAAAATTCCTTAAGGTGAATTTTCCTTTTCTTTTCTTTTGTTCTTTCTTGGTTTCGTTTTGTTGTTGTTGTTGTTGTTTGTTTGTTTGTTTGTTTTGTATTTTGTTTTTGTTTTCTTGAGAGGTTTTTACTATAGGGCATGTGTGCTCACCTGAAATACTGAGACAGAGAGACAGAAAGTGAGAAAACACCCCCCAGGGGTAATGGCCATGCCACAATCTCCCCTCCTCCATTCTCCTCTCAGAATCTTGGAAATGCTCTTGCATCGGAAAAGGAATGTGAACCTGAGTTGTTGGGCTGAGGAGACTTGAAAAACACCCTCACTGCGGTGGTCACTGAACCCTAAATGCCCCAAACAGTCATCAAATCTAAGCACAGGGTAGGGCGTTTCCTATCACCTCAGCTCCTTTCTAGCTCTCTTGACCCGCATGCCCCCTGCAGGCACTGTGTTCTTCCTGCCTCCAGAACATACACTCTCCCAAAACACCTGCTATCTCCTGCAGTGGTATCCTTCCTTTTATCCAGAAATCACTGGGGCTTCTGGAGCACCACAGGACCAAGGTGGTGAAGGTTCCCTAGGCTTCTGTGAGTCACTGAAGCCCACTAGACATCTTCCTTTAGGCCAGTAAGGGCAGCTGGAAGTCTGATGCCACCCTGCCAATTAGAGTCAGGTGGCAACCCAAAAGCTACTCAAAACTAGACATTCCTTTCACAGGTGGTGCCATGACTCAGCAAGGTGGAGCCTTCACTGGCAGATCCAGCTCTTGGGGCAATCTTCAAAGGACGTGTCTCAAGGGGCACAATCCAGGGATGAGACAGCCAAATGGCTGGCGATTTCTTGTTCCTGCTATGCCAACTACAAGTGGTTTGCCGTGCCACGCTTGTTTTCACGTCAGAGCTCATTATCTCTCCACACAGGTTCACAAAATTACAAGATGGATCATGTCCTTGAAATCTTTCCCTGAGAACCTGCTTTCCGACTAAGTGCCTCTCCACACCTCAGTCTAGTCAGAGGTACCTTACACTGATACTCCCGTTATTTTATTTTAGATTTTATTTTATTGCGAGGTTTTGCCATAGCACACACGTCTACTTAGTAGAGAGAGCCACACACAGACAAACTCACACACACACACACACACACACACACACACGCACAGACAGACAGTGAGAGCTCAAATGAGAACTCAACACAGGGGGACTGGC
Source organism: Tupaia belangeri (assembly GCA_000181375.1). Classification (NCBI taxonomy): domain Eukaryota; kingdom Metazoa; phylum Chordata; class Mammalia; order Scandentia; family Tupaiidae; genus Tupaia; species Tupaia belangeri. The sequence continues at coordinate 15,011 of AAPY01815694.1, forward strand.
CGTGCCCCAATCCAACGACTCCATTTTACCCTGGGATCCTGGGTACACTCTGATACCTGCCCAGATGAATTTTCAAGCCTCTCATTGCAGGGCTCAAACCATGGTCATCCATGGGACAGTGTAGAGACGTCACCTCTGAGGCCATCCACTGACCTCAGTACTCTCTTTCTTTTCAACGCACTTCGTCCAGTCTAAAAAAGTATATTTCTTCCAGTGGGCGTTCTGTACTTCTGCATAGAGACAATAAGCTGAGCGTGAACATGAATCTCCTGGGAAAAGTGAGGTCCATCTCTCATGTGTCAGAAACGACTCTGCAGAAGGACAGACGGACACGGATAAGACATAATGATGGAATCCAGGTATCTCTTTTTTTGAATTTCCACAAACTCAACAGCTCCTATTTCCTGCCTGAAAGGAAACCAGGGAAGACTCTTGGAGCTGATGAAGTGGAGCAAATATTTATAAATGTTGAGGTCCATTGTGGGACCAGAATGGCCTAGGTCATTCGGTAAACACATTAGCGTACACAGTGATGACCATGGGATTGCAGGCGTTTGTGCGATTGGGGGAAAGGGGGATTGAGAGACGGGGTTGAGTCACTGCCTCTTGTAGGAAAGGAGAGATTCCTTTCCCTGGGAGAGACCACTCCAAGAGGGTGTGGCCATGAGTGACTGTGCATCAGTGGTGAATAGAAACAGAACAGCATTCTTAAGGAAGTGTCTATTCGAGCCTACACACTCAAGAAGGTAAATGCAAAGAGATGACACTTAGTTTTTTTAGCATTTTTATTTCACCCTGGTAATATACATCTTATCTTTAGGACTACAATCCATGTCCCAACGACGGACAGATGACTTTCTGGCCCTCGACTTATTGTTAGCTTCCCAGTGCAGTGAACGTCCCAAAGTTACAAGGGAGGTCTATCTGAAAGATCACCTTCATTACAAGTACGTGGCTTCCATGTCCATTTCCTAAGAGTTCTCCTCCCTACATACAGGACATACATTTTCATGATGGGAACATAGATTCAAGTGTTCCAAGAACTCAATGTTCCTTCGGGACCTAGACGGAACTTTCAAACATCTCATTCCAGTCCCACACGGTGCAGAGTTGCATCGCTGGTTGCGTTGAGTCACATGGCTTCATGTGTTATTCCTCCAGGATACTGGTTGTCCTGAACCCTCGTCGGAATATGAAGAGAGCTGCTGTGGACCTCATTGCCATCAGTGTTTTTGTCCGCCTGATTTCGATTTGTCTAGATAGCTGTCTCTCTCCTAATGGACAGTGGGGTTCTTTGGGACGTGTGCGTTTCCCATCGAGCGTGTAGGAGATGGCTTCTCGGACGTGCTTGACCATGTTGCATGCCCACAGCCATGCGTGAGGTTTCCAGCTGCCCCACGGTTTCTGAAACTTTGGATGTGCGCAGACATTTTCATGATAGCCATTCTCGTGGCACCGTGGCATGCCTCAGGGCATATGGCTTAGCATATTCTTTGGTGCAGACACTACAAGGAAATATGCACATAGTCTAAGGCTCCCAGCCAGGAAACCTTGTGTTCAACACTGTCACCTGGTGCACCTACACAGGGCCGTCTGCTTTGGTTTTCCATGGAATCTATAAGACCCGTGCCTCCAAGCTGGCCCTGACTTCCCTGAGGTCAGTGAATATTGCCAATGCACCCTCCCTGTACTGAGGATTTCATTGCATTCTCTCATCGACCTGCGGTCTAGGAACCTTATGGATGAGAGACCTCAGTGTTTGTCCACGCGCCTAGATTCTGCAGCAGGTGAGTCCTCAAAGAGCAGTGAGGAGTGTTCTAGGGAGAGAGCTCATCTGGAGTGGGTGTTCCTTTCACTGACTGGCACCATGTCGACTTGAACTGGGAAATTCCAGCGCTGGGGTTTCAGGATTAGAAGAGCCGCCTTCGCGCTTTGCTTGGAGGACGGGCCCGAAATATGTGGCGTGTTCTGGGTCCCGGGCTGGGGGAGGGAGGCAGAGGTCTGAGGGCAGAGCCTGGCAGGGGCTGCAGGCCGTGGAGATCCAAGCTGAACTCTGCAGGCAGAGGGCGAGACCTGGGGCTAGGCATGCACAGCTGGGGAATGCCTCTGTGGCTAGCGTCTCTGGGTCGAGCTTGGAGCAGGAGGATATTTGCCGTCGCCAGACCAAACTCGCTCTTCTGCTGAGCTTGGGGTCCCTGGCGGACTTGGAGAGCCTCTCGTTCCTCATCCACGGGTGACCCGGACGCCTTCTCTGAACCTTGGACTGTCAAAGATCCGTCCTCAAGATCAATCTCCCAGGTCGTCTCGGGATCATTGAGCAGCAGCCAGCGGGCCTGGGCGGGAAAGCTGAGGACCTGCCATGACCTGAGAATGTGCTCCGTGACAACCACGACGATGACGTCATTCAGCGTGAGCTGCAGCGCCCTCTGCGGGGCCAGGACGAGGACTTCAGCCCCCAGGCGCAGCTGCAGTACCATAGCTGCTTCCAAGACCACCACAATCATCTGGGCTCCTGAATTCTGCCCAACCTGGGGAAGAGAAAGCAGGGCTCGTTAGCCACAACGAGACTCTCCAATGGCAATGGGGCTCGCTACAGGTCACTTCACAGATCCCATCTCCAACTCAGCCTGGTCCCCCACACGTTGCACTGCACCCAGCACCCATTCCACGCCTCTTCTCTTGGACAACTCTTGTCATCTAGAAAATAGGCAGCCATGTCTCATATCTTCCCAGGACATGAAGACTCACCTGGGGAGGTTCCAGCGGCAGCTGAGAATCAGAATCCGGAACTCTGTGCATCCTGTCTGATTCTACACCTGTGGAGAGAGCAGGGAAAACAGGTGAATGTCCCCGTCAAGCAAATCCCATTGGGTATCAAAGGCTGACCTGGACGAGGTCCAGAATACCTGCCCATTGCTATGCCAAGGAAACCCCAGACTTTGGAAAGAAATCATGTCCTTTGGTCATGATTTCACCTGACCCTGGTTCCCCAGGAGAATACTAAGCACAGTAGAAGAGAAAGCACCTCACCTGTTTCAGGCACTTGCTCTGCTTTACAACGTTTTCATGACATTTGATGAGTAATTTGACCTGAAAGACAGAGAAACACCCAGTCAGACCGCTCTTTATTACTGTTTTTTTTTCTTTTTTTTTTCTTTTGAGAAAAGGTGTTTGCTATAGGGCAATTTCGCTCACCAGAAAGACAGAGAGAGACAGAAAGCGAGAAATCACACCCCAGTGGGAATGGCCCCACCAAAATCCCTTCTCCTCCATTCTCCGTGGATCTTAGGCATGCATGGACACACGCCTGGCGTGACCTTAAGTCACCGGGTCTGGGACTTGAATGGTAGCCGACTCCATAGGAGTCCAGCGACATAGCCATTATGCCAGCTGCTGGCCCCCAGTCAGACCGCTTTCGTGAGGGGAATAACACGGAAATTTACTTAACCCTGAGTCTCTGGGGTGATGAGGTTTGAAAAACCCCTTAGGTGTAGGTATCACAGTGGGTTTCAGCATTTCCACCTTTCCCTCAAGCGCGAGTCTAAGCAAAGGACAAGGCGTCTCCTCCCTCCTCAGCCCTCCCTAAGTCATCCACCTGCACACCATCCACAGACAGGTCCTCCTTTTAGCCTCCCGAGCACATCCTCCCCCAACACACCTGCCGTCGCCTGCCTTTCTGTCCATGGGTGTACGAGCAAATCGCTGGGGCTCCTTGGCCGCCGAAACCATACATGGAGAAGGTTGACTGGGCTTCTCGGTTTCCACAAACCCCAGTCGGTGGCCTATTGCAGGCAAATTTGGAGAGCTGGATCCCCTGATTCTTTCCTTCTCGTGAGAAACAGGCAACAGCCTTCAGTTGGTCACACCCAGCGTTTCCTCTCAGAGAGCGATGCCTCGGTGGCTTGCTCAGCTGGAACCTGGTCTGGCAATGTCAGCTCCAGGGCTGACATTCCAAGATAGAGTGTGGGAAGGGGCGGAGTCAGGGCATGTGTCAGCCCAGAGTAAGACGATTGGTTGGTTTGGCTATGCCAGTTAGGAGAACCTTGTCCCCTGAGAGCTTGGAGGTGAACTCAGTCCATGCAGAGCAAGCGAATTAGAAACCAGCTCATCTCATCGGCATTTTCCCCGGAACATCTACTTTCCCCCTTGCATACTTCTGCACACCCCAGTCCACAATGGGTCCCGTTACATTTATACTCATTTGTTTTCGTCCCTGTTCGTCCAGTCTAACAAATTCTGGTTCACGTGAATGCTGTGTCCTTTTGTATAGAGGGACAATGATCTAGGATTTCCATGAGTCTCGTGGGGAAGGGGAAGGAATTGGACTCACGTCTCAGGAACTACTAAGAACAGACAGGCAGAGGACAGACATGCGCTGGACAGGATGCTGGCAGCTCCATATTTGGTTTCCACCCAATCGTCCAGACTGGTCAGGCCCAGCTTTCTGTCACAAAGGAACCTGGAAATCTTCCTGACCACGAAATCCTGAGGACCTTGGAGGAACACTGAGGGAACCGTGAGGCACACCCATTGGCAAGGCTTGAGGTTTGGGGGTGGGGAGGGTCAGTGCCCGTTTTTCCCTGGGAGAGACTCATTGCCTTGAGAAAGCCCACTTCCTTGTGGGTGTTGCCCTTCCTGATTTGATGCACCTGGGATGAAAGGAAGCAAAGCAAAATGCCTGAGGATATGTCATTTTGGAACCAGCACACCCAGGAAAATAAACACAAAGAGATGACATGCAGGTGTCAAAATTGCTGTGTATTTTACTGATGCTATCTACATCAGGGTAACAGGTGAACTGCTTTCCCTCCCTGTTCTCCATCCTAGCTTCCCAGGGCACTGTATATCTAAAGTTACAATCCATGGGCGTATGAAAGTTTATCTTTCTCAGCTAGACTTGTCTATGTATAGAGAGAGAGAGAGACAAACACATTGTGGAGGGAGAACTGAGTAACATTACGGCTTGATGCCACATAAATATCAGTGGATTCATGCTTGTCAAAAGGATATAGATATTCTTGAGCACAAAAGAATCTCTCAGAGAGGAGAGAAGATACTTAGTATTTTGAGAAATGGAATGTGTGTGTGATCTCAATTATATTAGACGCTCAACGTCCAACTCGAGAAGTCCAGAGTAGAAAGATGGTTACAATAGACTGGGGGTGAGGTATGGGGACTGGGGAAAGAGAGATACTAGAAAAAGGATATAAACTTCAGTTAGACACGAAGATTCGCATGCAAAGACTCTGCTATGGACAATATATTGCATATTTCATATTTGCTAAAAAAGGACCAGTTACATATTCTTACAGATATATGAAGCATGTGAGGGAACTGGTATGTTAATCGGCTTCATCAAATATTTAGATAATCTATTCATATATCTTAACTCTCCATTATACCCCCTCAATAAACTTGGTTTTTGGATAGTTATAAATAAAATTAAAAACTACACGAAAGGTAAAATTTAAAAAGAGATCTAATTGCCCAGCGGACAAAGGTAGCAAGAAGGAATACTGAGGTAAAATCAGATGGAAGTTTGGTGAAAAATTCCTTAAGGTGAATTTTCCTTTTCTTTTCCTTTCTTTTGTTCTTTCTTGGTTTCGTTTTGTTGTTGTTTGTTTGTTTGTTATGTTTTTTGTTTTTGTTTTCTTGAGAGGTTTTTTCTATAGGGCATGTGTGCTCACCTGAAATACTGAGACAGAGAGACAGAAAGTGAGCAAACACCCCCCAGGGGTAATGGCCATGCCACAATCTCCCCTCCTCCATTCTCCTCTCAGAATCTTGGAAATGCTCTTGCATCGGAAAAGGAATGTGAACCTGAGTTGTTGGGCTGAGGAGACTTGAAAAACACCCTCACTGCGGTGGTCACTGAACCCTAAATGCCCCAAACAGTCATCAAATCTAAGCACAGGGTAGGGCGTTTCCTATCACCTCAGCTCCTTTCTAGCTCTCTTGACCCGCATGCCCCCTGCAGGCACTGTGTTCTTCCTGCCTCCAGAACATACGCTCTCCCCAAACACCTGCTATCTCCTGCAGTGGTATCCTTCCTTTTATCCAGAAATCACTGGGGCTTCTGGAGCACCACAGGACCAAGGTGGTGAAGGTTCCCTAGGCTTCTGTGAGTCACTGAAGCCCACTAGACATCTTCCTTTAGGCCAGTAAGGGCAGCTGGAAGTCTGATGCCACCCTGCCAATTAGAGTCAGGTGGCAACCCAAAAGCTACTCAAAACTAGACATTCCTTTCACAGGTGGTGCCATGACTCAGCAAGGTGGAGTCTTCGCTGGCAGATCCAGCTCTTGGGGCAATCTTCAAAGGACGTGTGGCAAGGGGCACAATCCAGGGATGAGACAGCCAAATGGCTGGCGATTTCTTGTTCCTGCTATGCCAACTACAAGTGGCTTGCCGTGTCACGCTTGGTTTCACGTCAGAGCTCATTATCTCTCCACACAGGTTCACAAAATTACAAGATGGATCATGTCCTTGAAATCTTTCCCTGAGAACCTGCTTTCCGACTAAGTGCCTCTCCACACCTCAGTCTAGTCAGAGGTACCTTACACTGATACTCCCGTTAGTTTATGTTAGATTTTATTTTATTGCGAGGTTTTACCATAGCACACACGTCTACATAGTAGAGAGAGCCACACACAGACAAACTCACACACACACACACACACACACACACACACACACACAGACAGTGAGAGCTCAAATGAGAACTCAACACAGGGGGACTGGCCGTGCCCCAGTCCAACGACTCCATTTTACCCTGGGATCCTGGGTACACTCTGATACCTGCCCAGATGAATTTTCAAGCCTCTCATTGCAGGGCTCAAACCATGGTCATCCATGGGACAGTGGAGAGACGTCACCTCTGAGGCCATCCACTGACCTCAGTACTCTCTTTCTTTTCAACGCACTTCGTCCAGTCTAAAAAAGTATATTTCTTCCAGTGGGCGTTCTGTACTTCTGCATAGAGACAATAAGCTGAGCGTGAACATGAATCTCCTGGGAAAAGTGAGGTCCATCTCTCATGTGTCAGAAACGACTCTGCAGAAGGACAGACGGACACGGATAAGACATAATGATGGAATCCAGGTATCTCTTTTTTTGAATTTCCACAAACTCAACAGCTCCTATTTCCTGCCTGAAAGGAAACCAAGGAAGACTCTTGGAGCTGATGAAGTGGAGCAAATATTTATAAATGTTGAGGTCCATTGTGGGACCAGAATGGCCTAGGTCATTCGGTAAACACATTAGCGTACACAGTGATGACCATGGGATTGCAGGCGTTTGTGCGATTGGGGGAAAGGGGGATTGAGAGACGGGGTTGAGTCACTGCCTCTTGTAGGAAAGGAGAGATTCCTTTCCCTGGGAGAGACCACTCCAAGAGGGTGTGGCCATGAGTGACTGTGCATCAGTGGTGAATAGAAACAGAACAGCATTCTTAAGGAAGTGTCTATTCGAGCCTACACACTCAAGAAGGTAAATGCAAAGAGATGACACTTAGTTTTTTTAGCATTTTTATTTCACCCTGGTAATATACATCTTATCTTTAGGACTACAATCCATGTCCCAACGACGGACAGATGACTTTCTGGCCCTCGACTTATTGTTAGCTTCCCAGTGCAGTGAACGTCCCAAAGTTACAAGGGAGGTCTATCTGAAAGATCACCTTCATTACAAGTACGTGGCTTCCATGTCCATTTCCTAAGAGTTCTCCTCCCTACATACAGGACATACATTTTCATGATGGGAACATAGATTCAAGTGTTCCAAGAACTCAATGTTCCTTCGGGACCTAGACGTAACTTTCAAACATCTCATTCCAGTCCCATACGGTGCAGAGTTGCATCGCTGGTTGCGTTGAGTCACATGGCTTCATGTGTTATTCCTCCAGGATACTGGTTGTCCTGAACCCTCGTCGGAATATGAAGAGAGCTGCTGTGGACCTCATTGCCATCAGTGTTTTTGTCCTCCTGATTTCGATTTGTCTAGATAGCTGTCTCTCTCCTAATGGACAGTGGGGTTCTTTGGGACGTGTGCGTTTCCCATCGAGCGTGTAGGAGATGGCTTCTCGGACGTGCTTGACCATGTTGCATGCCCACAGCCATGCGTGAGATTTCCAGCTGCCCCACGGTTTCTGAAACTTTGGATGTGCGCAGACATTTTCATGATAGCCATTCTCGTGGCACCGTGGCATGCCTCAGGGCATATGGCTTAGCATATTCTTTGGTGCAGACACTACAAGGAAATATGCACATAGTCTAAGGCTCCCAGCCAGGAAACCTTGTGTTCAACACTGTCACCTGGTGCACCTACACAGGGCCGTCTGCTTTGGTTTTCCATGGAATCTATAAGACCCGTGCCTCCAAGCTGGCCCTGACTTCCCTGAGGTCAGTGAATATTGCCAATGCACCCTCCCTGTACTGAGGATTTCATTGCATTCTCTCATCGACCTGCAGTCTAGGAACCTTATGGATGAGAGACCTCAGTGTTTGTCCACGCGCCTAGATTCTGCAGCAGGTGAGTCCTCAAAGAGCAGTGAGGAGTGTTCTAGGGAGAGAGCTCATCTGGAGTGGGTGTTCCTTTCACTGACTGGCACCATGTCGACTTGAATTGGAAAATTCCAGCGCTGGGGTTTCAGGATTAGAAGAGCCGCCTTCGCGCTTTGCTTGGAGGACGGGCCCGAAATTTGTGGCGTGTTCTGGGTCCCGGGCTGGGGGAGGGAGGCAGAGGTCTGAGGGCAGAGCCTGGCAGGGGCTGCAGGCCGTGGAGATGCACGCTGAACTCTGCAGGCAGAGGGCGAGACCTGGGGCTAGGCCTGCACAGCTGGGGAATGCCTCTGTGGCTAGCGTCTCTGGGTCGAGCTTGGAGCAGGAGGATATTTGCCGTCGCCAGACCAAACTCGCTCTTCTGCTGAGCTTGGGGTCCCTGGCGGACTTGGAGAGCCTCTCGTTCCTCATCCACGGGTGACCCGGACGCCTTCTCTGAACCTTGGACTGTCAAAGATCCGTCCTCAAGATCAATCTCCCAGGTCGTCTCGGGATCATTGAGCAGCAGCCAGCGGGCCTGGGCGGGAAAGCTGAGGACCTGCCATGACCTGAGAATGTGCTCCGTGACACCCACGACGATGACGTCATTCAGCGTGAGCTGCAGCGCCCTCTGCGGGGCCAGGACGAGGACTTCAGCCCCCAGGCGCAGCTGCAGTACCATAGCTGCTTCCAAGACCACCACAATCATCTGGGCTCCTGAATTCTGCCCAACCTGGGGAAGAGAAAGCAGGGCTCGTTAGCCACAACGAGACTCTCCAATGGCAATGGGGCTCGCTACAGGTCACTTCACAGATCCCATCTCCAACTCAGCCTGGGCCCCCACAAGTTGCACCCATTCCACGGCTCTTCTCTTGGACAACTCTTGTCATCTAGAAAATAGGCAGCCATGTCTCATATCTTCCCAGGACATGAAGACTCACCTGGGGAGGTTCCAGCGGCAGCTGAGAATCAGAATCCGGAACTCTGTGCATCCTGTCTGATTCTACACCTGTGGAGAGAGCAGGGAAAACAGGTGAATGTGACAGTCAAGCAAATCCCATTGGGTATCAAAGGTTGACCTGGACAAGGTCCAGAATACCTGCCCATTGCTATGCCAAGGAAACCCCAGACTTTGGAAAGAAATCATGTCCTTTGGTCATGATTTCACCTGACCCTGGTTCCCCAGGAGAATACTAAGCACAGTAGAAGAGAAAGCACCTCACCTGTTTCAGGCACTTGCTCTGCTTTACAACGTTTCATGGCATTTGATGGGTAATTTGACCTGAAAGACAGAGAAACACCCAGTCAGACCGCTCTTTATTACTGTTTTTTTTTTCTTTTCTTTTTAGAAAGGTGTTTGCTATAGGGCAATTTCGCTCACCAGAAAGACAGAGAGAGACAGAAAGCGAGAAATCACACCCCAGTGGGGATGGCCCCACCAAAATCCCTTCTCCTCCATTCTCTGTGGATCTTAGGCATGCATGCACACACGCCTGGCGTGACCTTAAGTCACCGGGTCCGGGACTTGAATGGTAGCCGACTCCATAGGAGTCCAGCGACATAGTCATTATGCCAGCTGCTGGCCCCCAGTCAGACCACTTTCATGAGAGGAAGAACACGGAAATTTACTCTGACCCTGAGTCTCTGGGGTGATGAGGTTTGAAAAACCCCTTAGGTGTGGGTATCACAGTGGGTTTCAGCATTTCCACCTTTCCCTCAAGCGCGAGTCTAAGCAAAGGACAAGGCGTCTCCTCCCCCCTCAGCCCTCCCTAAGTCATCCACCTGCACACCATCCACAGACAGGTCCTCCTTTTAGCCTCCCGAGCACATCCTCCCCCAACACACCTGCCGTCGCCTGCCTTTCCGTCCATGGGGTGTACGAGCAAATCGCTGGGGCTCCTTGGCCGCCGAAAACCGTACATGGAGAAGGTTGACTGGGCTTCTCGGTTTCCACAAACCCCAGTCGGTGGCCTATTGCAGGCAAATTTGGAGAGCTGGATCCCCTGATTCTTTCCTTCTCGTGAGAAACAGGCAACAGCCTTCAGTTGGTCACACCCAGAGTTTCCTCTCAGAGAGCGATGCCTAGGTGGCTTGCTCAGCTGGAACCTGGTCTGGCAATGTCAGCTCCAGGGCTGACATTCCTAGATAGAGTGTGGGAAGGGGCGGAGTCAGGGCATGTGTCAGCCCAGAGTAAGACGATTGGTTGGTTTGGCTATGCCAGTTAGGAGAACCTTGTCCCCTGAGAGCTTGGAGGTGAACTCAGTCCATGCAGAGCAAGCGAATTAGAAACCAGCTCATCTCATCGGCATTTTCCCCGGAACATCTACTTTCCCCCTTGCATACTTCTGCACACCCCAGTCCACAATGGGTCCCGTTACATTTATACTCATTTGCTTTCGTCCCTGTTCGTCCAGTCTAACAAATTCTGGTTCACGTGAATGCTGTGTCCTTTTGTATAGAGGGACAATGATCTAGGATTTCCATGAGTCTCGTGGGGAAGGGGAAGGAATTGGACTCACGTCTCAGGAACTACTAAGAACAGACAGGCAGAGGACAGACATGCGCTGGACAGGATGCTGGCAGCTCCATATTTGGTTTCCACCCAATCGTCCAGACTGGTCAGGCCCAGCTTTCTGTCACAAAGGAACCTGGAAATCTTCCTGACCACGAAATCCTGAGGACCTTGGAGGAACACTGAGGGAACCGTGAGACACACCCATTGGCAAGGCTTCAGGTTTGGGGGTGGGGAGGGTCAGTGCCCGTTTTTCCCTGGGAGAGACTCATTGCCTTGAGAAAGCCCACTTCCTTGTGGGTGTTGCCCTTCCTGATTTGATGCACCTGGGATGAAAGGAAGCAAAGCAAAATGCCTGAGGATATGTCATTTTGGAACCAGCACACCCAGGAAAATAAACACAAAGAGATGACATACAGGTGTCAACATTGCTGTGTATTTTACTGATGCTGTCTACTTCAGGGTAACAGGTGGACTGCTTTCCCTCCCTGTTCTCCATCTTAGCTTCCCAGGGCACTGTATATCTAAAGTTACAAGCCATGGGCGTATGAAAGTTAATCTTTCTCAGCTAGACTTGTCTATGTATAGAGAGAGAGAGAGACAAACACATTGTGGAGGGAGAACTGAGTAACATTACGGCTTGATGCCACATAAATATCAATGGATTCATGCTTGTCAAAAGGATATAGATATTCTTGAGCACAAAAGAATCTCTCAGAGAGGAGAGAAGATACTTAGTATTTTGAGAAATGGAATGTGTGTGTGATCTCAATTATATTAGACGCTCAACGTCCAACTCGAGAAGTCCAGGGTAGAAAGATGGTTACAATAGACTGGGGGTGAGGTATGGGGACTGGGGAAAGAGAGATACTAGAAAAAGCATATAAACTTCAGTTAGACACGAAGATTCGCATGCAAAGACTCTGCTATGGACAATACATTGCATATTTCATATTTGCTACAAAAGGACCAGTTACATATTCTTACAGATATATGAAGCATGTGAGGGAACTGGTATGTTAATCGGCTTCATCAACTATTTAGATAATCTATTCAGATATCTTAACTCTCCATTATACCCCCTCAATAAACTTGGTTTTTGGATAGTTATAAATAAAATTAAAAACTACACGAAAGGTAAAATTTAAAAAGAGATCTAATTGCCCAGCGGACAAAGGTAGCAATAAGGAATACTGAGGTAAAATGAGATGGAAGTTTGATGAAAAATTCCTTAAGGTGAATTTTCCTTTTCTTTTCCTTTCTTTTGTTCTCTCTTGGTTTCATTTTGTTGTTGTTGTTGTTGTTTGTTTGTTTTCTTTTTTGTTTTTGTTTTCTTGAGAGGTTTTTACTATAGGGCATGTGTGCTCACCTGAAATACTGAGACAGAGAGACAGAAAGTGAGAAAACACCCCCCAGGGGTAATGGCCATGCCACAGTCTCCCCTCCTCCATTCTCCTCTCAGAATCTTGGAAATGCTCTTGCATCGGAAAAGGAATGTGAACCTGAGTTGTTGGGCTGAGGAGACTTGAAAAACACCCTCACTGCGGTGGTCACTGAACCCTAAATGCCCCAAACAGTCATCAAATCTAACCACAGGGTAGGGCGTTTCCTATCACCTCAGCTCCTTTCTAGCTCTCTTGACCCGCATGCCCCCTGCAGGCACTGTGTTCTTCCTGCCTCCAGAACATACGCTCTCCCCAAACACCTGCTATCTCCTGCAGTGGTATCCTTCCTTTTATCCAGAAATCACTGGGGCTTCTGGAGCACCACAGGACCAAGGTGGTGAAGGTTCCCTAGGCTTCTGTGAGTCACTGAAGCCCACTAGACATCTTCCTTTAGGCCAGTAAGGGCAGCTGGAAGTCTGATGCCACCCTGCCAATTAGAGTCAGGTGGCAACCCAAAAGCTACTCAAAACTAGACATTCCTTTCACAGGTGGTGCCATGACTCAGCAAGGTGGAGCCTTCACTGGCAGATCCAGCTCTTGGGGCAATCTTCAAAGGACGTGTGGCAAGGGGCACAATCCAGGGATGAGACAGCCAAATGGCTGGCGATTTCTTGTTCCTGCTATGCCAACTACAAGTGGCTTGCCGTGCCACGCTTGGTTTCACGTCAGAGCTCATTATCTCTCCACACAGGTTCACAAAATTACAAGATGGATCATGTCCTTGAAATCTTTCCCTGAGAACCTGCTTTCCGACTAAGTGCCTCTCCACACCTCAGTCTAGTCAGAGGTACCTTACACTGATACTCCCGTTATTTTATTTTAGATTTTATTTTATTGCGAGGTTTTGCCATAGCACACACGTCTACTTAGTAGAGAGAGCCACACACAGACAAACTCACACACACACACACACACACACACACACAGACAGACAGTGAGAGCTCAAATGAGAACTCAACACAGGGGGACTGGCCGTGCCCCAATCCAATGACTCCATTTTACCCTGGGATCCTGGGTACACTCTGATACCTGCCCAGATGAATTTTCAAGCCTCTCATTGCAGGGCTCAAACCATGGTCATCCATGGGACAGTGTAGAGACGTCACCTCTGAGGCCATCCACTGACCTCAGTACTCTCTTTCTTTTCAACGCACTTCGTCCAGTCTAAAAAAGTATATTTCTTCCAGTGGGCATTCTGTACTTCTGCATAGAGACAATAAGCTGAGCATGAACATGAATCTCCTGGGAAAAGTGAGGTCCATCTCTCATGTGTCAGAAACGACTCTGCAGAAGGACAGACAGACACGGATAAGACATAATGATGGAATCCAGGTATCTCTTTTTTTGAATTTCCACAAACTCAACAGCTCCTATTTCCTGCCTGAAAGGAAACCAGGGAAGACTCTTGGAGCTGATGAAGTGGAGCAAATATTTATAAATGTTGAGGTCCATTGTGGGACCAGAATGGCCTAGGTCATTCGGTAAACACATTAGCGTACACAGTGATGACCATGGGATTGCAGGCGTTTGTGCGATTGGGGGAAAGGGGGATTGAGAGACGGGGTTGAGTCACTGCCTCTTGTAGGAAAGGAGAGATTCCTTTCCCTGGGAGAGACCACTCCAAGAGGGTGTGGCCATGAGTGACTGTGCATCAGTGGTGAATAGAAACAGAACAGCATTCTTAAGGAAGTGTCTATTTGAGCCTACACACTCAAGAAGGTAAATGCAAAGAGATGACACTTAGTTTTTTTAGCATTTTTATTTCACCCTGGTAATATACATCTTATCTTTAGGACTACAATCCATGTCCCAACGACGGACAGATGACTTTCTGGCCCTCGATGTATTGTTAGCTTCCCAGTGCAGTGAACGTCCCAAAGTTACAAGGGAGGTCTATCTGAAAGATCACCTTCATTACAAGTACGTGGCTTCCATGTCCATTTCCTAAGAGTTCTCCTCCCTACATACAGGACATACATTTTCATGATGGGAACATAGATTCAAGTGTTCCAAGAACTCAATGTTCCTTCGGGACATAGACGGAACTTTCAAACATCTCATTCCAGTCCCACACGGTGCAGAGTTGCATCGCTGGTTGCGTTGAGTCACATGGCTTCATGTGTTATTCCTCCAGGATACTGGTTGTCCTGAACCCTCGTCGGAATATGAAGAGAGCTGCTGTGGACCTCATTGCCATCAGTGTTTTTGTCCTCCTGATTTCGATTTGTCTAGATAGCTGTCTCTCTCCTAATGGACAGTGGGGTTCTTTGGGACGTGTGCGTTTCCCATCGAGCGCGTAGGAGATGGCTTCTCGGACTTGCTTGACCATGTTGCATGCCCACAGCCATGCGTGAGATTTCCAGCTGCCCCACGGTTTCTGAAACTTTGGATGTGCGCAGACATTTTCATGATAGCCATTCTCGTGGCACCGTGGCATGCCTCAGGGCATATGGCTTAGCATATTCTTTGGTGCAGACACTACAAGGAAATATGCACATAGTCTAAGGCTCCCAGCCAGGAAACCTTGTGTTCAACACTGTCACCTGGTGCACCTACACAGGGCCGTCTGCTTTGGTTTTCCATGGAATCTATAAGACCCGTGCCTCCAAGCTGGCCCTGACTTCCCTGAGGTCAGTGAATATTGCCAATGCACCCTCCCTGTACTGAGGATTTCATTGCATTCTCTCATCGACCTGCGGTCTAGGAACCTTATGGATGAGAGACCTCAGTGTTTGTCCACGCGCCTAGATTCTGCAGCAGGTGAGTCCTCAAAGAGCAGTGAGGAGTGTTCTAGGGAGAGAGCTCATCTGGAGTGGGTGTTCCTTTCACTGACTGGCACCATGTCGGCTTGAACTGGAAAATTCCAGCGCTGGGGTTTCAGGATTAGAAGAGCCGCCTTCGCTCTTTGCTTGGAGGACGGGCCCGAAATTTGTGGCGTGTTCTGGGTCCCGGGCTGGGGGAGGGAGGCAGAGGTCTGAGGGCAGAGCCTGGCAGGGGCTGCAGGCCGTGGAGATCCAAGCTGAACTCTGCAGGCAGAGGGCGAGACCTGGGGCTAGGCCTGCACAGCTGGGGAATGCCTCTGTGGCTAGCGTCTCTGGGTCGAGCTTGGAGCAGGAGGATATTTGCCGTCGCCAGACCAAACTCGCTCTTCTGCTGAGCTTGGGGTCCCTGGCGGACTTGGAGAGCCTCTCGTTCCTCATCCACGGGTGACCCGGACGCCTTCTCTGAACCTTGGACTGTCAAAGATCCGTCCTCAAGATCAATCTCCCAGGTCGTCTCGGGATCATTGAGCAGCAGCCAGCGGGCCTGGGCGGGAAAGCTGAGGACCTGCCATGACCTGAGAATGTGCTCCGTGACAACCACGACGATGACGTCATTCAGCGTGAGCTGCAGCGCTCTCTGCGGGGCCAGGACGAGGACTTCAGCCCCCAGGCGCAGCTGCAGTACCATAGCTGCTTCCAAGACCACCACAATCATCTGGGCTCCTGAATTCTGCCCAACCTGGGGAAGAGAAAGCTGGGCTCGTTAGCCACAACGAGACTCTCCAATGGCAATGGGGCTCGCTACAGGTCACTTCACAGATCCCATCTCCAACTCAGCCTGGTCCCCCACAAGTTGCACTGCAACCAGCACCCATTCCACGGCTCTTCTCTTGGACAACTCTTGTCATCTAGAAAATAGGCAGCCATATCTCATATCTTCCCAGGACATGAAGACTCACCTGGGGAGGTTCCAGCGGCAGCTGAGAATCAGAATCCGGAACTCTGTGCATCCTGTCTGATTCTACACCTGGGGAGAGAGCAGGGAAAACAGGTGAATGTCCCCGTCAAGCAAATCCCATTGGGTATCAAAGGTTGACCTGGACAAGGTCCAGAATACCTGCCCATTGCTATGCCAAGGAAACCCCAGACTTTGGAAAGAAATCATGTCCTTTGGTCATGATTTCACCTGACCCTGGTTCCCCAGGAGAATACTAAGCACAGTAGAAGAGAAAGCACCTCACCTGTTTCAGGCACTTGCTCTGCTTTACAACGTTTCATGGCATTTGATGGGTAATTTGACCTGAAAGACAGAGAAACACCCAGTCAGACCGCTCTTTATTACTGGTTTTTTTTCTTTTCTTTTTAGAAAGGTGTTTGCTATAGGGCAATTTCGCTCACCAGAAAGACAGAGAGAGACAGAAAGCGAGAAATCACACCCCAGTGGGGATGGCCCCACCAAAATCCCTTCTCCTCCATTCTCTGTGGATCTTAGGCATGCATGCACACACGCCTGGCGTGACCTGAAGTCACCGGGTCCGGGACTTGAATGGTAGCCGACTCCATAGGAGTCCAGCGACATAGCCATTATGCCAGCTGCTGGCCCCCAGTCAGACCGCTTTCGTGAGGGGAAGAACACGGAAATTTACTCTGACCCTGAGTCTCTGGGGTGATGAGGTTTGAAAAACCCCTTAGGTGTAGGTATCACAGTGGGTTTCAGCATTTCCACCTTTCCCTCAAGCGCGAGTCTAAGCAAAGGACAAGGCGTCTCCTCCCCCCTCAGCCCTCCCTAAGTCATCCACCTGCACACCATCCACAGACAGGTCCTCCTTTTAGCCTCCCGAGCACATCCTCCCCCAACACACCTGCCGTCGCCTGCCTTTCCGTCCATGGGGTGTACGAGCAAATCGCTGGGGCTCCTTGGCCGCCGAAAACTGTACATGGAGAAGGTTGACTGGGCTTCTCGGTTTCCACAAACCCCAGTCGGTGGCCTATTGCAGGCAAATTTGGAGAGCTGGATCCCCTGATTCTTTCCTTCTCATGAGAAACAGGCAAGAGCCTTCAGTTGGTCACACCCAGAGTTTCGTCTCAGAGAGCGATGCCTAGGTGGCTTGCTCAGCTGGAACCTGGTCTGGCAATGTCAGCTCCACGGCTGACATTCCAAGATAGAGTGTGGGAAGGGGCGGAGTCAGGGCATGTGTCAGCCCAGAGTAAGACGATTGGTTGGTTTGGGTATGCCAGTTAGGAGAACCTTGTCCCCTGAGAGCTTGGAGGTGAACTCAGTCCATGCAGAGCAAACGAATTAGAAACCAGCTCATCTCATCGGCATTTTCCCCGGAACATCTACTTTCCCCCTTGCATACTTCTGCACACCCCAGTCCACAATGGGTACCATTACATATATACTCATTTGTTTTAGTCCCTGTTCGTCCAGTCTAACAAATTCTGGTTCACGTGAATGCTGTGTCCTTTTGTATAGAGGGACAATGATCTAGGATTTCCATGAGTCTCGTGGGGAAGGGGAAGGAATTGGACTCACGTCTGAGGAACTACTAAGAACAGACAGGCAGAGGACAGACATGCGCTGGACAGGATGCTGGCAGCTCCATATTTGGTTTCCACCCAATCGTCCAGACTGGTCAGGCCCAGCTTTCTGTCACAAAGGAACCTGGAAATCTTCCTGACCACGAAATCCTGAGGACCTTGGAGGAACACTGAGGGAACCGTGAGGCACACCCATTGGCAAGGCTTGAGGTTTGGGGGTGGGGAGGGTCAGTGCCCGTTTTTCCCTGGGAGAGACTCATTGCCTTGAGAAAGCCCACTTCCTTGTGGGTGTTGCCCTTCCTGATTTGATGCACCTGGGATGAAAGGAAGCAAAGCAAAATGCCTGAGGAT
Organism: Tupaia belangeri; assembly: GCA_000181375.1. Lineage (NCBI taxonomy): Eukaryota > Metazoa > Chordata > Mammalia > Scandentia > Tupaiidae > Tupaia > Tupaia belangeri. Next base: position 33,157 of record AAPY01815694.1, read on the forward strand.
ATGTCATTTTGGAACCAGCACACCCAGGAAAATAAACACAAAGAGATGACATGCAAGTGTCAACATTGCTGTGTATTTTACTGATGCTATCTACATCAGGGTAACAGGTGGACTGCTTTCCCTCCCTGTTCTCCATCTTAGCTTCCCAGGGCACTGTATATCTAAAGTTACAAGCCATGGGCGTATGAAAGTTTTTCTTTCTCAGCTAGACTTGTCTATGTATAGAGAGAGAGAGAGACAAACACATTGTGGAGGGAGAACTGAGTAACATTACGGCTTGATGCCACATAAATATCAATGGATTCATGCTTGTCAAAAGGATATAGATATTCTTGAGCACAAAAGAATCTCTCAGAGAGGAGAGAAGACACTTAGTATTTTGAGAAATGGAATGTGTGTGTGATCTCAATTATATTAGACGCTCAACATCCAACTCGAGAAGTCCAGAGTAGAAAGATGGTTACAATAGACTGGGGGTGAGGTATGGGGACTGGGGAAAGAGAGATACTAGAAAAAGGATATAAACTTCAGTTAGACATGAAGATTCGCATGCAAAGACTCTGCTATGGACAATATATTGCATATTTCATATTTGCTAAAAAAGGACCAGTTACATATTCTTACAGATATATGAAGCATGTGAGGGAACTGGTATGTTAATCAGCTTCATCAAATATTTAGATAATCTATTCATATATCTTAACTCTCCATTATACCCCCTCAATAAACTTGGTTTTTGGATAGTTATAAATAAAATTAAAAACTACACGAAAGGTAAAATTTCAAAAGAGATCTAATTGCCCAGCGGACAAAGGTAGCAAGAAGGAATACTGAGGTAAAATCAGATGGAAGTTTGGTGAAAAATTCCTTAAGGTGAATTTTCCTTTTCTTTTCCTTTCTTTTGTTCTCTCTTGGTTTCGTTTTGTTGTTGTTTATTTGTTTGTTATGTTTTTTGTTTTTGTTTTCTTGAGAGGTTTTTCCTATAGGGCATGTGTGCTCACCTGAAATACTGAGACAGAGAGACAGAAAGTGAGAAAACACCCCCCAGGGGTAATGGCCATGCCACAATCTCCCCTCCTCCATTCTCCTCTCAGAATCTTGGAAATGCTCTTGCATCGGAAAAGGAATGTGAACCTGAGTTGTTGGGCTGAGGAGACTTGAAAAACACCCTCACTGCGGTGGTCACTGAACCCTAAATGCCCCAAACAGTCATCAAATCTAAGCACAGGGTAGGGCGTTTCCTATCACCTCAGCTCCTTTCTAGCTCTCTTGACCCGCATGCCCCCTGCAGGCACTGTGTTCTTCCTGCCTCCAGAACATACACTCTCCCCAAACACCTGCTATCTCCTGCAGTGGTATCCTTCCTTTTATCCAGAAATCACTGGGGCTTCTGGAGCACCACAGGACCAAGGTGGTGAAGGTTCCCTAGGCTTCTGTGAGTCACTGAAGCCCACTAGACATCTTCCTTTAGGCCAGTAAGGGCAGCTGGAAGTCTGATGCCACCCTGCCAATTAGAGTCAGGTGGCAACCCAAAAGCTACTCAAAACTAGACATTCCTTTCATAGGTGGTGCCATGACTCAGCAAGGTGGAGCCTTCACTGGCAGATCCAGCTCTTGGGGCAATCTTCAAACGACGTGTGGCAAGGGGCAGAATCCAGGGATGAGACAGCCAAATGGCTGGCGATTTCTTGTTCCTGCTATGCCAACTACAAGTGGCTTGCCGTGCCACGCTTGGTTTCACGTCAGAGCTCATTATCTCTCCACACAGGTTCACAAAATTACAAGATGGATCATGTCCTTGAAATCTTTCCCTGAGAACCTGCTTTCCGACTAAGTGCCTCTCCACACCTCAGTCTAGTCAGAGGTACCTTACACTGATACTCCCGTTATTTTATTTTAGATTTTATTTTATGGCGAGGTTTTGCCATAGAACACACATCTACTTAGTAGAGAGAGCCACACACAGATAAACTCACACACACACACACACACACACACACACACACACACACACACACAGACAGTGAGAGCTCAAATGAGAACTCAACACAGGGGGACTGGCCGTGCCCCAATCCAGCGACTCCATTTTACCCTGGGATCCTGGGTACACTCTGATACCTGCCCAGATGAATTTCAAGCCTCTCATTGCAGGGCTCAAACCATGGTTATCCATGCGATAGTGTAGAGACATCACCTCTGAGGCCATCCACTGACCTCAGTACTCTCTTTCTTTTCAACGCACTTTCGTCCAGTCTAAAAAAGTATATTTCTTCCAGTGAGCAGTGAGGAGTGTTCTAGGGAGAGAGCTCATCTGGAGTGGGTGTTCCTTTCACTGACTGGCACATGTCGACTTGAACTGGAAAATTCCAGCGCTGGGGTTTCAGGATTAGAGAGCCGCCTTCGCGCTTTGCTTGGAGGACGGGCCCGAAATTTGTGGCGTGTTCTGGGTCCCGGGCTGGGGGAGGGAGGCAGAGGTCTGAGGGCAGAGCCTGGCAGGGGCTGCAGGCCGTGGAGATCCAAGCTGAACTCTGCAGGCAGAGGGCGAGACCTGGGGCTAGGCCTGCACAGCTGGGGAATGCCTCTGTGGCTAGCGTCTCTGGGTCGAGCTTGGAGCAGGAGGATATTTGCCGTCGCCAGACCAAACTCGCTCTTCTGCTGAGCTTGGGGTCCCTGGCGGACTTGGAGAGCCTCTCGTTCCTCATCCACGGGTGACCCGGACGCCTTCTCTGAACCTTGGACTGTCAAAGATCCGTCCTCAAGATCAATCTCCCAGGTCGTCTCGGGATCATTGAGCAGCAGCCAGCGGGCCTGGGCGGGAAAGCTGAGGACCTGCCATGACCTGAGAATGTGCTCCGTGACAACCACGACGATGACGTCATTCAGCGTGAGCTGCAGCGCCCTCTGCGGGGCCAGGACGAGGACTTCAGCCCCCAGGCGCAGCTGCAGTACCATAGCTGCTTCCAAGACCACCACAATCATCTGGGCTCCTGAATTCTGCCCAACCTGGGGAAGAGAAAGCAGGGCTCGTTAGCCACAACGACACTCTCCAATGGCAATGGGGCTCGCTACAGGTCACTTCACAGATCCCATCTCCAACTCAGCCTGGTCCCCCACACGTTGCACTGCACCCAGCACCCGTTCCACGGCTCTTCTCTTGGACAACTCTTGTCATCTAGAAAATAGGCAGCCATGTCTCATATCTTCCCAGGACATGAAGACTCACCTGGGGAGGTTCCAGCGGCAGCTGAGAGTCAGAATCCGGAACTCTGTGCATCCTGTCTGATTCTACACCTGTGGAGAGAGCAGGGAAAACAGGTGAATGTGACAGTCAAGCAAATCCCATTGGGTATCAAAGGTTGACCTGGACAAGGTCCAGAATACCTGCCCATTGCTATGCCAAGGAAACCCCAGACTTTGGAAAGAAATCATGTCCTTTGGTCATGATTTCACCTGACCCTGGTTCCCCAGGAGAATACTAAGCACAGTAGAAGAGAAAGCACCTCACCTGTTTCAGGCACTTGCTCTGCTTTACAACGTTTCATGGCATTTGATGGGTAATTTGACCTGAAAGACAGAGAAACACCCAGTCAGACCGCTCTTTATTACTGTTTTTTTTTCTTTTTTCTTTTCTTTTTAGAAAGGTGTTTGCTATAGGGCAATTTCGCTCACCAGAAAGACAGAGAGAGACAGAAAGCGAGAAATCACACCCCAGTGGGGATGGCCCCACCAAAATCCCTTCTGCTCCATTCTCCGTGGATCTTAGGCATGCATGCACACACGCCTGGCGTGACCTGAAGTCACCGGGTCCGGGACTTGAATGGTAGCCGACTCCATAGGAGTCCAGCGACATAGCCATTATGCCAGCTGCTGGCCCCCAGTCAGACCACTTTCATGAGGGGAAGAACACGGAAATTTACTCTGACCCTGAGTCTCTGGGGTGATGAGGTTTGAAAAACCCCTTAGGTGTAGGTATCACAGTGGGTTTCAGCATTTCCACCTTTCCCTCAAGCGCGAGTCTAAGCAAAGGACAAGGCGTCTCCTCCCCCCTCAGCCCTCCCTAAGTCATCCACCTGCACACCATCCACAGACAGGTCCTCCTTTTAGCCTCCCGAGCACATCCTCCCCCAACACACCTGCCGTCGCCTGCCTTTCTGTCCATGGGGTGTACGAGCAAATCGCTGGGGCTCCTTGGCCGCCGAAAACCATACATGGAGAAGGTTGACTGGGCTTCTCGGTTTCCACAAACCCCAGTCGGTGGCCTATTGCAGGCAAATTTGGAGAGCTGGATCCCCTGATTCTTTCCTTCTCGTGAGAAACAGGCAACAGCCTTCAGTTGGTCACACCCAGCGTTTCCTCTCAGAGAGCGATGCCTCGGTGGCTTGCTCAGCTGGAACCTGGTCTGGCAATGTCAGCTACAGGGCTGACATTCCAAGATAGAGTGTGGGAAGGGGCGGAGTCAGGGCATGTGTCAGCCCAGAGTAAGACGATTGGTTGGTTTGGCTATGCCAGTTAGGAGAACCTTGTCCCCTGAGAGCTTGGAGGTGAACTCAGTCCATGCAGAGCAAGAGAATTAGAAACCAGCTCATCTCATCGGCATTTTCCCCGGAACATCTACTTTCCCCCTTGCATACTTCTGCACACCCCAGTCCACAATGGGTCCCGTTACATTTATACTCATTTGTTTTCGTCCCTGTTCGTCCAGTCTAACAAATTCTGGTTCACGTGAATGCTGTGTCCTTTTGTATAGAGGGACAATGATCTAGGATTTCCATGAGTCTCGCGGGGAAAGGGAAGGAATTGAACTCACGTCTGAGGAACTACTAAGAACAGACAGGCAGAGGACAGACATGCGCTGGACAGGATGCTGGCAGCTCCATATTTGGTTTCCACCCAATCGTCCAGACTGGTCAGGCCCAGCTTTCTGTCACAAAGGAACCTGGAAATCTTCCTGACCACGAAATCCTGAGGACCTTGGAGGAACACTGAGGGAACCGTGAGGCACACCCATTGGCAAGGCTTGAGGTTTGGGGGTGGGGAGGGTCAGTGCCCGTTTTTCCCTGGGAGAGACTCATTGCCTTGAGAAAGCCCACTTCCTTGTGGGTGTTGCCCTTCCTGATTTGATGCACCTGGGATGAAAGGAAGCAAAGCAAAATGCCTGAGGATATGTCATTTTGGAACCAGCACACCCAGGAAAATAAACACAAAGAGATGACATGCAGGTGTCAACATTGCTGTGTATTTTACTGATGCTATCTACATCAGGGTAACAGGTGGACTGCTTTCCCTCCCTGTTCTCCATCTTAGCTTCCCAGGGCACTGTATATCTAAAGTTACAAGCCATGGGCGTATGAAAGTTTATCTTTCTCAGCTAGACTTGTCTATGTATATATATAGAGAGAGACAAACACATTGTGGAGGGAGAACTGAGTAACATTACGGCTTGATGCCACATAAATATCAATGGATTCATGCTTGTCAAAAGGATATAGATATTCTTGAGCACAAAAGAATCTCTCAGAGAGGAGAGAAGATACTTAGTATTTTGAAAAATGGAATGTGTGTGTGATCTCAATTATATTAGACGCTCAACGTCCAACTCGAGAAGTCCAGAGTAGAAAGATGGTTACAATAGACTGGGGGTGAGGTATGGGGACTGGGGAAAGAGAGATACTAGAAAAAGTATATAAACTTCAGTTAGACACGGAGATTCGCATGCAAAGACTCTGCTATGGACAATATATTGCATATTTCATATTTGCTACAAAAGGACCAGTTACATATTCTTACAGATATATGAAGCATGTGAGGGAACTGGTATGTTAATCGGCTTCATCAAATATTTAGACAATCTATTCATATATCTTAACTCTCCATTATACCCCCTCAATAAACTTGGTTTTTGGATAGTTATAAATAAAATTTAAAACTACACGAAAGGTAAAATTTAAAAAGAGATCTAATTGCCCAGCGGACAAAGGTAGCAAGAAGGAATACTGAGGTAAAATCAGATGGAAGTTTGGTGAAAAATTCCTTAAGGTGAATTTTCCTTTTCTTTTCTTTTGTTCTTTCTTGGTTTCGTTTTGTTGTTGTTGTTGTTGTTTGTTTGTTTGTTTGTTTTGTATTTTGTTTTTGTTTTCTTGAGAGGTTTTTACTATAGGGCATGTGTGCTCACCTGAAATACTGAGACAGAGAGACAGAAAGTGAGAAAACACCCCCCAGAGGTAATGGCCATGCCACAATCTCCCCTCCTCCATTCTCCTCTCAGAATCTTGGAAATGCTCTTGCATCGGAAAAGGAATGTGAACCTGAGTTGTTGGGCTGAGGAGACTTGAAAAACACCCTCACTGCGGTGGTCACTGAACCCTAAATGCCCCAAACAGTCATCAAATCTAAGCACAGGGTAGGGCGTTTCCTATCACCTCAGCTCCTTTCTAGCTCTCTTGACCCGCATGCCCCCTGCAGGCACTGTGTTCTTCCTGCCTCCAGAACATACGCTCTCCCCAAACACCTGCTATCTCCTGCAGTGGTATCCTTCCTTTTATCCAGAAATCACTGGGGCTTCTGGAGCACCACAGGACCAAGGTGGTGAAGGTTCCCTAGGCTTCTGTGAGTCACTGAAGCCCACTAGACATCTTCCTTTAGGCCAGTAAGGGCAGCTGGAAGTCTGATGCCACCCTGCCAATTAGAGTCAGGTGGCAACCCAAAAGCTACTCAAAACTAGACATTCCTTTCACAGGTGGTGCCATGACTCAGCAAGGTGGAGTCTTCGCTGGCAGATCCAGCTCTTGGGGTAATCTTCAAACGACGTGTGGCAAGGGGCAGAATCCAGGGATGAGACAGCCAAATGGCTGGCGATTTCTTGTTCCTGCTATGCCAACTACAAGTGGCTTGCCGTGCCACGCTTGGTTTCACGTCAGAGCTCATTATCTCTCCACACAGGTTCACAAAATTACAAGATGGATCATGTCCTTGAAATCTTTCCCTGAGAACTTGCTTTCCGACTAAGTGCCTCTCCACACCTCAGTCTAGTCAGAGGTACCTTACACTGATACTCCCGTTAGTTTATGTTAGATTTTATTTTATGGCGAGGTTTTGCCATAGCACACATGTGTACTTCGTAGAGAGAGCCACACACAGACAAACTCACACACACACAAACACACACACACACACACACACACACACAAACAGTGAGAGTTCAAATGAGAACTCAACACAGGGGGACTGGCCGTGCCCCAATCCAACGACTCCATTTTACCCTGGGATCCTGGGTACACTCTGATACCTGCCCAGATGAATTTTCAAGCCTCTCATTGCAGGGCTCAAACCATGGTCATCCATGGGACAGTGTAGAGACGTCACCTCTGAGGCCATCCACTGACCTCAGTACTCTCTTTCTTTTCAACGCACTTCGTCCAGTCTAAAAAAGTATATTTCTTCCAGTGGGCGTTCTGTACTTCTGCATAGAGACAATAAGCTGAGCGTGAACATGAATCTCCTGGGAAAAGTGAGGTCCATCTCTCATGTGTCAGAAACGACTCTGCAGAAGGACAGACGGACACGGATAAGACATAATGATGGAATCCAGGTATCTCTTTTTTGGAATTTCCACAAACTCAACAGCTCCTATTTCCTGCCTGAAAGGAAACCAGGGAAGACTCTTGGAGCTGATGAAGTGGAGCAAATATTTATAAATGTTGAGGTCCATTGTGGGACCAGAATGGCCTAGGTCATTCGGTAAACACATTAGCGTACACAGTGATGACCATGGGATTGCAGGCGTTTGTGCGATTGGGGGAAAGGGGGATTGAGAGACGGGGTTGAGTCACTGCCTCTTGTAGGAAAGGAGAGATTCCTTTCCCTGGGAGAGACCACTCCAAGAGGGTGTGGCCATGAGTGAGTGTGCATCAGTGGTGAATAGAAACAGAACAGCATTCTTAAGGAAGTGTCTATTTGAGCCTACACACTCAAGAAGGTAAATGCAAAGAGATGACACTTAGTATTTTTAGCATTTTTATTTCACCCTGGTAATATACATCTTATCGTTAGGACTAGAATCCATGTCCCAACGACGGACACATGACTTTCTGGCCCTCGATTATTGTTAGCTTCCCAGTGCAGTGAACGTCCCAAAGTTACAAGGGTTGTCTATCTGAAAGATCACCTTCATTACAAGTACGTGGCTTCCATGTCCATTTCCTAAGAGTTCTCCTCCCTACATAGAGGACATACATTTTCATGATGGGAACATAGATTCAAGTGTTCCAAGAACTCAATGTTCCTTCAGGACCTAGACGGAACTTTCAAACATCTCATTCCAGTCCCACACGGTGCAGAGTTGCATCGCTGGTTGCGTTGAGTCACATGGCTTCATGTGTTATTCCTCCAGGATACTGGTTGTCCTGAACCCTCGTCGGAATATGAAGAGAGCTGCTGTGGACCTCATTGCCGTCAGTGTTTTTGTCCGCCTGATTTCGATTTCTCTAGATAGCTGTCTCTCTCCTAATGGACAGTGGGGTTCTTTGGGACGTGTGCGTTTCCCATCGAGCGTGTAGGAGATGGCTTCTCGGACTGGCTTGACCATGTTGCATGCCCATAGCCATGCGTGAGATTTCCAGCTGCCCCACGGTTTCTGAAACTTTGGATGTGCGCAGACATTTTCATGATAGCCATTCTCGTGGCACCGTGGCATGCCTCAGGGCATATGGCTTAGCATATTCTTTGGTGCAGACACTACAAGGAAATATGCACATAGTCTAAGGCTCCCAGCCAGGAAACCTTGTGTTCAACACTGTCACCTGGTGCACCTACACAGGGCCGTCTGCTTTGGTTTTCCATGGAATCTATAAGACCCGTGCCTCCAAGCTGGCCCTGACTTCCCTGAGGTCAGTGAATATTGCCAATGCACCCTCCCTGTACTGAGGATTTCATTGCATTCTCTCATCGACCTGCAGTCTAGGAACCTTATGGATGAGAGACCTCAGTGTTTGTCCACGCGCCTAGATTCTGCAGCAGGTGAGTCCTCAAAGAGCAGTGAGGAGTGTTCTAGGGAGAGAGCTCATCTGGAGTGGGTGTTCCTTTCACTGACTGGCACCATGTCGACTTGAACTGGAAAATTCCAGCGCTGGGGTTTCAGGATTAGAAGAGCCGCCTTCGCGCTTTGCTTGGAGGACGGGCCCGAAATATGTGGCGTGTTCTGGGTCCCGGGCTGGGGGAGGGAGGCAGAGGTCTGAGGGCAGAGCCTGGCAGGGGCTGCAGGCCGTGGAGATCCAAGCTGAACTCTGCAGGCAGAGGGCGAGACCTGGGGCTAGGCCTGCACAGCTGGGGAATGCCTCTGTGGCTAGCGTCTCTGGGTCGAGCTTGGAGCAGGAGGATATTTGCCGTCGCCAGACCAAACTCGCTCTTCTGCTGAGCTTGGGGTCCCTGGCGGACTTGGAGAGCCTCTCGTTCCTCATCCACGGGTGACCCGGACGCCTTCTCTGAACCTTGGACTGTCAAAGATCCGTCTTCAAGATCAATCTCCCAGGTCGTCTCGGGATCATTGAGCAGCAGCCAGCGGGCCTGGGCGGGAAAGCTGAGGACCTGCCATGACCTGAGAATGTGCTCCGTGACAACCACGACGATGACGTCATTCAGCGTGAGCTGCAGCGCCCTCTGCGGGGCCAGGACGAGGACTTCAGCCCCCAGGCGCAGCTGCAGTACCATAGCTGCTTCCAAGACCACCACAATCATCTGGGCTCCTGAATTCTGCCCAACCTGGGGAAGAGAAAGCAGGGCTCGTTAGCCACAACGAGACTCTCCAATGGCAATGGGGCTCGCTACAGGTCACTTCACAGATCCCATCTCCAACTCAGCCTGGGCCCCCACAAGTTGCACTGCACCCAGCACCCATTCCACGGCTCTTCTCTTGGACAACTCTTGTCATCTAGAAAATAGGCAGCCATGTCTCATATCTTCCCAGGACATGAAGACCTGGGGAGGTTCCAGCGGCAGCTGAGAATCAGAATCCGGAACTCTGTGCATCCTGTCTGATTCTACACCTGTGGAGAGAGCAGGGAAAACAGGTGAATGTGACAGTCAAGCAAATCCCATTGGGTATCAAAGGTTGACCTGGACAAGGTCCAGAATACCTGCCCATTGCTATGCCAAGGAAACCCCAGACGTTGGAAAGACATCATGTCCTTTGGTCATGATTTCACCTGACCCTGGTTCCCCAGGAGAATACTAAGCACAGTAGAAGAGAAAGCACCTCACCTGTTTCAGGCACTTGCTCTCTTTACAACGTTTCATGGCATTTGATGGGTATTTTGACCTGAAAGACAGAGAAACACCCAGTCAGACCGCTCTTTATTACTGTTTTTTTTTCTTTTTTTTTTCTTTTTAGAAAGGTGTTTGCTATAGGGCAATTTCGCTCACCAGAAAGACAGAGAGAGACAGAAAGCGAGAAATCACACCCCAGTGGGAATGGCCCCACCAAAATCCCTTCTCCTCCATTCTCTGTGGATCTTAGGCATGCATGCACACACGCCTGGCGTGACCTTAAGTCACCGGGTTCGGGACTTGAATGGTAGCCGACTCCATAGGAGTCCAGCGACATAGCCATTATGCCAGCTGCTGGCCCCCAGTCAGACCGCTTTCGTGAGGGGAAGAACACGGAAATTTACTCTGACCCTGAGTCTCTGGGGTGATGAGGTTTGAAAAACCCCTTAGGTGTAGGTATCACAGTGGGTTTCAGCATTTCCACCTTTCCCTCAAGCGCGAGTCTAAGCAAAGGACAAGGCGTCTCCTCCCCCCTCAGCCCTCCCTAAGTCATCCACCTGCACACCATCCACAGACAGGTCCTCCTTTTAGCCTCCCGAGCACATCCTCCCCCAACACACCTGCCGTCGCCTGCCTTTCCGTCCATGGGGTGTACGAGGAAATCGCTGGGGCTCCTTGGCCGCCGAAAACCGTACATGGAGAAGGGTGACTGGGCTTCTCGGTTTCCACAAACCCCAGTCGGTGGCCTATTGCAGGCAAATTTGGAGAGCTGGATCCCCTGATTCTTTCCTTCTCGTGAGAAACAGGCAACAGCCTTCAGTTGGTCACACCCAGAGTTTCCTCTCAGAGAGCGATGCCTAGGTGGCTTGCTCAGCTGGAACCTGGTCTGGCAATGTCAGCTCCAGGGCTGACATTCCAAGATAGAGTGTGGGAAGGGGCGGAGTCAGGGCATGTGTCAGCCCAGAGTAAGACGATTGGTTGGTTTGGCTATGCCAGTTAGGAGAACCTTGTCCCCTGAGAGCTTGGAGGTGAACTCAGTCCATGCAGAGCAAGCGAATTAGAAACCAGCTCATCTCATCGGCATTTTCCCCGGAACATCTACTTTCCCCCTTGCATACTTCTGCACACCCCAGTCCACAATGGGTCCCGTTACATTTATACTCATTTGTTTTAGTCCCTGTTCGTCCAGTCTAACAAATTCTGGTTCACGTGAATGCTGTGTCCTTTTGTATAGAGGGACAATGATCTAGGATTTCCATGAGTCTCGTGGGGAAGGGGAAGGAATTGGACTCACGTCTGAGGAACTACTAAGAACAGACAGGCAGAGGACAGACATGCGCTGGACAGGATGCTGGCAGCTCCATATTTGGTTTCCACCCAATCGTCCAGACTGGTCAGGCCCCGCTTTCTGTCACAAAGGAACCTGGAAATCTTCCTGACCATGAAATCCTGAGGACCTTGGAGGAACACTGAGGGAACCGTGAGGCACACCCATTGGCAAGGCTTGAGGTTTGGGGGTGGGGAGGGTCAGTGCCTGTTTTTCCCTGGGAGAGACTCATTGCCTTGCGAAAGCCCACTTCCTTGTGGGTGTTGCCCTTCCTGATTTGATGCACCTGGGATGAAACGAAGCAAAGCAAAATGCCTGAGGATATGTCATTTTGGAACCAGCACACCCAGGAAAATAAACACAAAGAGATGACATGCAGGTGTCAACATTGCTGTGTATTTTACTGATGCTATCTACATCAGGGTAACAGGTGGACTGCTTTCCCTCCCTGTTCTTGATCTGAGCTTCCCAGGGCACTGTATATCTAAAGTTACAAGCCATGGGCGTATGAAAGTTTATCTTTATCAGCTAGACTTGTCTATGTATAGAGAGAGAGAGAGAGAGAGAGCGACAAACTCATCGTGGAGGGAGAACTGAGTAACATAACCGCTTGATGCCACATAAATATCAATGGATTCATGCTTGTCAAAAGGATATGGATATTCTTGAGCGCAAAAGAATCTCTCAGAGCGGAGAGAAGATACTTAGTATTTTGAAAAATGGAATGTGTGTGATCTCAATTATATGTAGACGCTCAACGTCTAACTCAATAAGTCCGGAGTAGAAAGATGGTTACAATAGACTGGGGGTGAGGTATGGGGATTGGGAAAAGAGAGATACTAGAAAAAGGATATAAACTTCAGTTAGACAAGAAGATTAGCATGCAATGACTCTGCAATGGACAATGTGTTGCATATTTCATATTTGCTAAGAGAGGACCATTTACATATGCTTACAGATAAAAGAAGCATGTGAGGGAATTGATATGTTAATCGGCTTCATTACATATTGAGATAATCTCTTCATAGATCTTAACTCTCCATTATACCCCTTAAATGAACTTGTTTTTTGGATAGTTATAAATAAAATTAAAAACTATATGAAAAGTAAAAATTAAAAAGAGATCTAATTGCCCAGCGTACAAAGGTAGCAATAAGGAATACTGAGGTAAAATTAGATGGAACTTTGGTGAAAAATTCCTTAAGGTGAATTTTCCTTTTTTTTTCTTTTCTTTCATTCTTTCTTTGTTTTCTTTTGTTGTTGTTGTTTGTTTGTTTTAGTTTTAGTTTTAGTTTTAGTTTTTTTGAGAGGTTTTTACTATAGGGCATGTGTGCTCACCTGAAATACTGAGACAGAGAGACAGAAAGTGAGAAAACACCCCCCAGGGGTAATGGCCATCCCACAATCTCCCCTCCTCCATTCTCCTCTCAGAATCTTGGAAATGCTCTAGCATAGGAAAAGGAATGTGAACCTGAGTTGTTGGGCTGAGGAGACTTGGAAAACACCCTCACTGCGGTGGTCACTGAACACTAAATGCCCCAAACAGTCATCAAATCTAACCACAGGGTAGCGCGTTTCCTTTCACCTCAGCTCCTTTCTAGCTCTCTTGACCCGCATGCCCCCTGCAGGCAATGTGTTCTTCCTGCCTCCAGAACTTACACTCTCCCAAAACACCTGCTATCTCCTGCCGTCGTATCCTTCCTTTTATCCAGAAGTCACTGGGGCTTCTGGAGCACCACAGGACCAAGGTGGTGAAGGTTCCCCAGGCTTCTGTGAGTCACTGAAGCCCACTAGACATCTTCCTTTAGGCCAGTAAGGGCAACTGGAAGTCTGATGCCACCCTGCCAATTTGTCAGGAGGGCATCACAAAAGCTACTCAAAACTAGAGATTCCTTTCACAGGTGGTCCCATGACTCACCAAGGTGGAGCCTTCACTGGCAGATCCAGCTCTTGGGGCAATCGTCAAAGGACGTGTGGCAAGGGGCACAATCCAGGGATGAGACAGCCAAATGGGTGGCGATTTCTTGTTCCTGCTATGCCAACTACAAGTGGCTTGCCGTGGCACGCTTGGTTTCAAGTCAGAGCTGATTATCTCTCCACACAGGTTCACAAAATTACAAGATGGATCATGTCCTTGAAATCTTTCCCTGAGAACCTGCTTTCTGACAAAGTGCCTCTCCACACCTCAGTCTAGTCAGAGGTACCTTACACTGATACTCCCGTAATTTTATTTTAGATTTTATTTTATTGCAAGGTTTTGCCATAGCACACACGTCTACTTAGTAGAGAGAGAGAGACACACACACACACACACACACGCACGCACACACACACACACACACACACACACACACACACGCCCAACAGTGAGAGCTCAAATGAGAACTCAACACAGGGGGAATGGGCACACCCCAATCCAACGACTGGGATCCTGGGTACACTCTGATACCTGCCCAGATGAATTTTCAAGCCTCTCATTGCAGGGCTCAAACCATGGTCATCCTTGGGACAGTGTAGAGACGTCACCTCTGAGGCCATCCACTGACCTCAGCACTCTCTTTCTTTTCAACGCACTTCATCCAGTCTAAAAAGGCCTATTTCTTCCCGTGGGCGTTCTGTACTTCTGCATAGAGACAATAAGCTGAGGGTGAACATGAATCTCCTGGGAAAAGTGAGGTCCGTCTCTCATGTGTCAGAAACGACTCTGCAGAAGGACAGACGGACACGGATAAGACATGATGATGGAATCCAGGTATCTCTTTTTTATGCATTTCCACAAACTCAACAGCTCCTATTTCCTGCCTGAAAGGAAACCAGGGAAGACTCTTGGAGCTGATGAAATGGAGCAAATATCTATAAATGTTGAGGTCCATTGTGGGACCACAATGGCCTAGGCCAGTCAGTAAACACATTAGCGTACACAGTGATGACCATGGGATTGCAGGTGTTTGTGCCATTGGGGGAAAGGGGCTTGAGAGCCGGGGTTGAGTCACTGCCTCTTGTAGGAAAGGAGAGATTCCTTTCCCTGGGAGAGACCACTCCAAGAGGATGTGGCCATGAGTGACTGTGCATCAGTGGTGAAGAGAAACAGAACAGCCTACTTAAGCAAGTGTCTATTTGAGCCTACACACTCAAGAAGGTAAATGCAAAGAGATGACACTTAGTTTTTTTAGCATTTTTATTTCACCCTGGTAATATACATCTTATCTTTAGGACTACAATCCATGTTGCAATGACGGACAGATGACTTTCTGGCCCTACCCTTATTGTTAGATGCCCAGTCCAGTGAACGTCCCAAAGTTACGAGGGAGGTCTATCTGAAAGATCATCTTCATGACAGGTTCGTGGCTTCCATGGCCACTTCCTAAGAGTTCTACTCCCTACATACAGGACATACATTTTCATGATGGGAACATAGATTCAAGTGTTCCAAGAACTCAATGTCCCTTCGGGACATAGACTTAACTTTTAAACCTCTCATTCCAGTCCCACACGGTGCAGAGTTGCATCGCTGGTTGCGTTGAGTCACCTGGCTTCATGTGTTATTCCTCCAGGATACTGGTTGTCCCGAACCCTCGTCGGAATATGAAGAGAGCTGCTGTGGACCTCATTGCCATCAGTGTTTTTGTCCGCCTGATTTCGATTTCTCTAGATAGCTCTCTCTCTCCTAATGGACAGTGGGGTTCTTTGGGACGTGTGTGTTTCCCATCGAGCATGTAGGAGATGGCTTCTCGGACTTGCCTGACCATCTTGCATGCCCACAGCCATGCGTGAGATTTCCAGCTGCCCCACGGTTTCTGAAACTTTGGATGTGCGCAGACATTTTCATGAGAGCCATTCTCATGGCACCGTGGCATGCCTCAGGGCATATGGCTTAGCATATTCTTTGGTGCAGACACTACAAGGAAATATCTACATAGTCTAAGGCTCCCAGCCAGAAAGCCTTCTGTTCAACACTGTCACCTGGTGCACCTACACAGGGCCGTCTGCTTTGGTTTTCCATGGAATCTATAAGACCCGTGCCTCCAAGCTGGCCCTGACTTCCCTGAGGTCAATGAATATTGCCGATGCACCCTCCCTGTACTGAGGATTTCATTGCATTCTCTCATCGGCCTGCGGTCTAGGAACCTTATGGATGAGAGACCTCAGTGTTTCTCCCCTCGCATAGTTTCTGCAGCAGATGAGTCCTCAAAGAGCAGTGAGGAGTGTTCTAGGGAGAGAGCTCATCTGGAGTGGGTGTTCCTTTCACTGACTGGCACCATGTCGACTTGAATTGGAAAATTCCAGCGCTGGTGTTTCAGGATTAGAAGAGCCGCCTTCGCGCTTTGCTTGGAGGACGGGCCCGAAATCTGTGGCGTGTTCTGGGTCCCGGGCTGGGGGAGGGAGGCAGAGGTCTGAGGGCAGAGCCTGGCAGGGGCTGCAGGCCGTGGAGATCCAAGCTGAACTCTGCAGGCAGAGGGCGAGACCTGGGGCTAGGCCTGCACAGCTGGGGAATGCCTCTGTGGCTAGGGTCTCTGGGTCGAGCTTGGAGCAGGAGGATATTTGCCGTCGACAGGCCGAACTCGCTCTTCTGCTGAGCTTGGGGTCCCTGGCGGACTTGGAGAGCCTCTCGTTCCTCATCCACGAGTGACCCGGACGCCTTCTCTGAACCTTGGACTGTCAAAGATCCGTCCTCAAGATCAATCTCCCAGGTCGTCTCGGGATCATTGAGCAGCAGCCAGCGGGCCTGGGCGGGAAAGCTGAGGCCCCGCGATGACCTGAGAATGTGCTCCGTGACAACCACGACGATGACGTCATTCAGCGTGAGCTGCAGCGCCCTCTGCGGGGCCAGGACGAGGACTTCAGCCCCCAGGCGCAGCTGCAGTAGCATAGCTGCTTCCAAGACCACCACAATCATCTGGGCTCCTGAATTCTGCCCAACCTGGCGAAGAGAAAGCAGGTCTCGTTAGCCACAACGAGACTCTCCAATGGCAATGGGGCTCGCTACAGGTCACGTCACAGATCCCATCTCCAACTAAGCCTGGTCCCCCACACGTTGCACTGCACCCAGCACCCATTCCATGGCTCTTCTCTTGGACAACTCTTGTCATCTAGAAAATAGGCAGCCATATCTCATATCTTCCCAGGACATGAAGACTCACCTGGGGAGGTTCCAGCGGCAGCTGAGAATCAGAATCCGGAACTCTGTGCATCCTGTCTGATTCTACACCTGTGGAGACAGCAGGGAATACAGGTGAATGTCCCAGTCAAGCAAATCCCATTGGGTATCAAAGGTTGACCTGGACGAGGTCCAGAATACCTGCCCATTGCTATGCCAAGGAAACCCCAGACTTTGGAAAGAAATCATGTCCTTTGGTCATGATTTCACCTGACCCTGGTTCCCCAGGAGAATACTAAGCACAGTAGAAGAGAAAGCACCTCACCTGTTTCAGGCACTTGCTCTGCTTTACCACGTTTCATGGCATTTGATGGGTAATTTGACCTGAGAGACAGAGAAACACCCAGTCAGACCGCTCTATATTATTGTTTTTTTTCTTTTTTTTTTTCTTTTTAGAAAACTGTTTGCTATAGGGCAATTTCGCTCACCAGAAAGACAGAGAGAGACAGAAAGCGAGAAATCACACCCCAGTGGGGATGGCCACACCAAAATCCCTTCTCCTCCATTCTCTGTGGATCTTACGCATGCATGTACACACGCCTGGCGTGACCTTAAGTCACCGGGTCCGGGACTTGAATGGTAGCCGACTCCATAGGAGTCCATCAACATAGCCATTATGCCAGCTGCTGGCCCCCAGTCAGACTGCTTTCGTGAGGGGAAGAACACAGAAATTTACTCTGACCCTGAGTCTCTGGGGTGATGAGGTTTGAAAAACCCCTTAGGTGTAGGTATCACAGTGGGTTTCAGCATTTGCACATTTCCTTCCAATGCGAGTCTAAGCAAAGGACAAGGCGTCTCCTCCCACCTCAGCCCTCCCTAAGTCATCCACCTGCACACCATCCACAGACAGGTCCTCCTTTTAGCCTCCCGAGCACATCCTCCCCCAACACACCTGCCGTCGCCTGCCTTTCCGTCCATGGGGTGTACGAGCAAATCGCTGGGGCTCCTTGGCCGCCGAAAACCGTACATGGTGAAGGTTGACTGGGCTTCTCAGTTTCCACAAACCCCAGTCGGTGGCCTATTGCAGGCAAATTTGGAGAGCTGGATCCTCTGATTCTTTCCTTCTCGTGAGAAACAGGCAACAGCCTTCAGTTGGTCACACCCAGAGTTTCCTCTCAGAGAGCGATGCCTAGGTGGCTTGCTCAGCTGGAACCTGGTCTGGCAATGTCAGCTCCAGGGCTGACATTCCAAGATAGAGTTTGGGAAGGGGCGGAGTCAGGGGACGTGTCAGCCCGAAGAAAGACGGTTGGTTGGTTTGGGTATGCCAGTTAGGAGAACCTTGTCCCCTGAGAGGTTGGAGGTGAACTCAGTCCATGCAGAGCAACCGAATGAGAAAGCAGCTCATCTCATCGGCATTTTGTCCGGAACATCTACTTTCCCCCTTGCATACTTCTGCACACCCCAGTCCACAATGGGTCCCGTTACATTTATACTCATCTGTTTTAGTTCCTGTTCATCCAGTCTAACAAATTGTGGTTCACGTGAATGCTGTGTCCTTTTGTATAGAGGGACAATGATCTAGGATTTGCATGAGTCTCGTGGCGAAGGGGAAGATTTGGAATTGGACTCACGTCTAAGGAAGTACTAAGAACAGACAGGCAGAGGACAGACATGCGCTGGACAGGATGCTGGCAGCTCCACATTTGGTTTCCTCCCAATCGTCCAAACTGGTCAGGCCCAGCTTTTTGTCACAAAGGAACCTGGAAATCTTCCTGACCATGAAATCCTGAGGACCTTGGAGGAACACTGAGGGAACCGTGAGGCACACCCATTGGCAAGGCTTGAGGTCTGGGGGTGGGGAGGGTCAGTGCCTGTTTCTCCCTGGGCGAGACTCATTGCCTTGAGAAAGCCCACTCCCTGTGGGTGTTGCCCTTCCTGATTTGATGCACCTGGGATGAAACGAAGCAAAGCAAAATGCCTGAGGATATGTCATTTTGGAACCAGCACACCCAAGAAAATAAACACAAAGAGATGACATGCAGGTGTCAACATTGCTGTGTATTTTACTGATGCTATCTACATCAGGGTAACAGGTGGACTGCTTTCCCTCCCTGTTCTTGATCTGAGCTTCCCAGGGCACTGTATATCTAAAGTTACAAGCCATGGGCGTATGAAAGTTTATCTTTATCAGCTAGACTTGTCTATGTATAGAGAGAGAGAGAGAGAGACAAACTCATCGTGGAGGGAGAACTGAGGAACATAACCGCTTGATGCCACATAAATATCAATGGCAATGGATTCATGTTTGTCAAAAGGATATGGATATTCTTGAGCGCAAAAGAATCTCTCAGAGCGGAGAGAAGATACTTAGTATTTTGAAAAATGGAATGTGTGTGATCTCAATTATATGTAGACGCTCAACGTCTAACTCAATAAGTCCCGAGTAGAAAGATGGTTACAATAGACTGGGGGTGAGGTATGGGGATTGGGAAAAGAGAGATACTAGAAAAAGGATATAAACTTCAGTTAGACAAGAAGATTAGCATGCAATGACTCTGCAATGGACAATGTGTTGCATATTTCATATTTGCTAAGAGAGGACCATTTACATATGCTTACAGATAAAAGAAGCATGTGAGGGAATTGATATGTTAATCGGCTTCATTACATATTGAGATAATCTCTTCATAGATCTTAACTCTCCATTATACCCCTTAAATGAACTTGTTTTTTGGATAGTTATAAATAAAATTAAAAACTATATGAAAAGTAAAAATTAAAAAGAGATCTAATTGCCCAGCGTACAAAGGTAGCAATAAGGAATACTGAGGTAAAATTAGATGGAACTTTGGTGAAAAATTCCTTAAGGTGAATTTTCCTTTTTTTTTCTTTTCTTTCATTCTTTCTTTGTTTTCTTTTGTTGTAGTTGTTGTTTGTTTGTTTTAGTTTTAGTTTTAGTTTTAGTTTTAGTTTTAGTTTTAGTTTTAGTTTTAGTATTTTTGAGAGGTTTTTACTATAGGGCATGTGTGCTCACCTGAAATACTGAGACAGAGAGACAGAAAGTGAGAAAACACCCCCCAGGGGTAATGGCCATCCCACAATCTCCCCTCCTCCATTCTCCTCTCAGAATCTTGGAAATGCTCTAGCATAGGAAAAGGAATGTGAACCTGAGTTGTTGGGCTGAGGAGACTTGGAAAACACCCTCACTGTGGTGGTCACTGAACACTAAATGCCCCAAACAGTCATCAAATCTAACCACAGGGTAGCGCGTTTCCTTTCACCTCAGCTCCTTTCTAGCTCTCTTGACCCGCATGCCCCCTGCAGGCAATGTGTTCTTCCTGCCTCCAGAACTTACACTCTCCCAAAACACCTGCTATCTCCTGCCATCGTATCCTTCCTTTTATCCAGAAGTCACTGGGGCTTCTGGAGCACCACAGGACCAAGGTGGTGAAGGTTCCCCAGGCTTCTGTGAGTCACTGAAGCCCACTAGACATCTTCCTTTAGGCCAGTAAGGGCAACTGGAAGTCTGATGCCACCCTGCCAATTTGTCAGGAGGGCATCACAAAAGCTACTCAAAACTAGAGATTCCTTTCACAGGTGGTCCCATGACTCACCAAGGTGGAGCCTTCACTGGCAGATCCAGCTCTTGGGGCAATCGTCAAAGGACGTGTGGCAAGGGGCACAATCCAGGGATGAGACAGCCAAATGGGTGGCGATTTCTTGTTCCTGCTATGCCAACTACAAGTGGCTTGCCGTGGCACGCTTGGTTTCAAGTCAGAGCTGATTATCTCTCCACACAGGTTCACAAAATTACAAGATGGATCATGTCCTTGAAATCTTTCCCTGAGAACCTGCTTTCTGACAAAGTGCCTCTCCACACCTCAGTCTAGTCAGAGGTACCTTACACTGATACTCCCGTAATTTTATTTTAGATTTTATTTTATTGCAAGGTTTTGCCATAGCACACACGTCTACTTAGTAGAGAGAGAGAGACACACACACACACACACACACGCACACACACACACACACACACACACACACACACGCCCAACAGTGAGAGCTCAAATGAGAACTCAACACAGGGGGAATGGGCACACCCCAATCCAACGACTGGGATCCTGGGTACACTCTGATACCTGCCCAGATGAATTTTCAAGCCTCTCATTGCAGGGCTCAAACCATGGTCATCCTTGGGACAGTGTAGAGACGTCACCTCTGAGGCCATCCACTGACCTCAGCACTCTCTTTCTTTTCAACGCACTTCATCCAGTCTAAAAAGGCCTATTTCTTCCCGTGGGCGTTCTGTACTTCTGCATAGAGACAATAAGCTGAGGGTGAACATGAATCTCCTGGGAAAAGTGAGGTCCGTCTCTCATGTGTCAGAAACGACTCTGCAGAAGGACAGACGGACACGGATAAGACATAATGATGGAATCCAGGTATCTCTTTTTTTGAATTTCCACAAACTCAACAGCTCCTATTTCCTGCCTGAAAGGAAACCAGGGAAGACTCTTGGAGCTGATGAAATGGAGCAAATATCTATAAATGTTGAGGTCCATTGTGGGACCACAATGGCCTAGGCCAGTCAGTAAACACATTAGTGTACACAGTGATAACCATGGGATTGCAGGTGTTTGTGCCATTGGGGGAAAGGGGCTTGAGAGCCGGGGTTGAGTCACTGCCTCTTGTAGGAAAGGAGAGATTCCTTTCCCTGGGAGAGACCACTCCAAGAGGATGTGGCCATGAGTGACTGTGCATCAGTGGTGAAGAGAAACAGAACAGCCTACTTAAGCAAGTGTCTATTTGAGCCTACACACTCAAGAAGGTAAATGCAAAGAGATGACACTTAGTTTTTTTAGCATTTTTATTTCACCCTGGTAATATACATCTTATCTTTAGGACTACAATCCATGTTGCAATGACGGACAGATGACTTTCTGGCCCTACCCTTATTGTTAGATGCCCAGTCCAGTGAACGTCCCAAAGTTACGAGGGAGGTCTATCTGAAAGATCATCTTCATGACAGGTACGTGGCTTCCATGGCCACTTCCTAAGAGTTCTCCTCCCTACATACAGGACATACATTTTCATGATGGGAACATAGATTCAAGTGTTCCAAGAACTCAATGTCCCTTCGGGACATAGACTTAACTTTTAAACCTCTCATTCCAGTCCCACACGGTGCAGAGTTGCATCGCTGGTTGCGTTGAGTCACCTGGCTTCATGTGTTATTCCTCCAGGATACTGGTTGTCCCGAACCCTCGTCGGAATATGAAGAGAGCTGCTGTGGACCTCATTGCCATCAGTGTTTTTGTCCGCCTGATTTCGATTTCTCTAGATAGCTCTCTCTCTCCTAATGGACAGTGGGGTTCTTTGGGACGTGTGTGTTTCCCATCGAGCATGTAGGAGATGGCTTCTCGGACTTGCCTGACCATCTTGCATGCCCACAGCCATGCGTGAGATTTCCAGCTGCCCCACGGTTTCTGAAACTTTGGATGTGCGCAGACATTTTCATGAGAGCCATTCTCATGGCACCGTGGCATGCCTCAGGGCATATGGCTTAGCATATTCTTTGGTGCAGACACTACAAGGAAATATGCACATAGTCTAAGGCTCCCAGCCAGGAAACCTTGTGTTCAACACTGTCACCTGGTGCACCTACACAGGGCCGTCTGCTTTGGTTTTCCATGGAATCTATAAGGCCCGTGCCTCCAAGCTGGCCCTGACTTCCCTGAGGTCAGTGAATATTGCCAATGCACCCTCCCTGTACTGAGGATTTCATTGCATTCTCTCATCGACCTGCGGTCTAGGAACCTTATGGATGAGAGACCTCAGTGTTTGTCCACGTGCCTAGATTCTGCAGCAGGTGAGTCCTCAAAGAGCAGTGAGGAGTGTTCTAGGGAGAGAGCTCATCTGGAGTGGGTGTTCCTTTCACTGACTGGCACCATGTCGACTTGAACTGGAAAATTCCAGCGCTGGGGTTTCAGGATTAGAAGAGCCGCCTTCGCGCTTTGCTTGGAGGACGGGCCCGAAATTTGTGGCGTGTTCTGGGTCCCGGGCTGGGGGAGGGGGGCAGAGGTCTGAGGGCAGAGCCTGGCAGGGGCTGCAGGCCGTGGAGATCCAAGCTGAACTCTGCAGGCAGAGGGCGAGACCTGGGGCTAGGCCTGCACAGCTGGGGAATGCCTCTGTGGCTAGCGTCTCTGGGTCGAGCTTGGAGCAGGAGGATATTTGCCGTCGCCAGACCAAACT
>AAPY01815696.1:0-11704 GCA_000181375.1 Tupaia belangeri
TCAGCCTGGTTCCCCACAGTTGCACTGCACCAGCACTCATTCCACGGCTCTTCTCTTGGACAACTCTTGTCATTCTAGAAAATAGGCAGCCATGTCTCATAATCTTCCCAGGACATGAAGACTCACCTGAGGAGGTTCCAGCGGCAGCTGAGAATCAGAATCCGGAACTCTGTGCATCCTGTCTGATTCTACACCTGTGGAGAGAGCAGGGAAAACAGGTGAATGTCCCCGTCAAGCAAATCCCATTGGGTATCAAAGGTTGACCTGGACGTGGTCCAGAATACCTGCCCATTGCTATGCCAAGGAAACCCCAGACTTTGGAAAGAAATCATGTCCTTTGGTCATGATTTCACCTGACCCTGGTTCCCCAGGAGAATACTAAGCACAGTAGAAGAGAAAGCACCTCACCTGTTTCAGGCACTTGCTCTGCTTTACAACGTTTCATGGCATTTGATGGGTAATTTGACCTGAAAGACAGAGAAACACCCAGTCAGACCGCTCTTTATTACTGGTTTTTTTCCTTCTTTTTTCTTTTTAGAAAGGTGTTTGCGATAGGGCAATTTGGCTCACAAGAAAGACAGAGAGAGACAGAAAGCGAGAAATCACACCCCAGTGGGGATGGCCCCACCAAAATCCCTTCTCCTCCATTCTCTGTGGATCTTAGGCATGCATGCACACACGCCTGGCGTGACCTGAAGTCACCGGGTCCGGGACTTGAATGGTATCCGACTCCATAGGAGTCCAGCGACATAGCCATTATGCCAGCTGCTGGCCCCCAGTCAGACCACTTTCGTGAGGGGAAGAACACGGAAATTTACTCTGACCCTGAGTCTCTGGGGTGATGAGGTTTGAAAAAACCCTTAGGTGTAGGTATCACAGTGGGTTTCAGCATTTCCACCTTTCCCTCAAGCGCGAGTCTAAGCAAAGGACAAGGCGTCTCCTCCCCCCTCAGCCCTCCCTAAGTCATCCACCTGCACACCATCCACAGACAGGTCCTCCTTTTAGCCTCCCGAGCACATCCTCTCCCAACACACCTGCCGTCGCCTGCCTTTCCGTCCATGGGGTGTACGAGGAAATCGCTGGGGCTCCTTGGCCGCCGAAAACCGTACATGGAGAAGGTTGACTGGGCTTCTCGGTTTCCACAAACCCCAGTCGGTGGCCTATTGCAGGCAAATTTGGAGAGCTGGATCCCCTGATTCTTTCCTTCTCGTGAGAAACAGGCAACAGCCTTCAGTTGGTCACACCCAGAGTTTCGTCTCAGAGAGCGATGCCTAGGTGGCTTGCTCAGCTGGAACCTGGTCTGGCAATGTCAGCTCCAGGGCTGACATTCCAAGATAGAGTGTGGGAAGGGGCGGAGTCAGGGCATGTGTCAGCCCAGAGTAAGACGATTCGTTGGTTTGGGTATGCCAGTTAGGAGAACCTTGTCCCCTGAGAGCTTGGAGGTGAACTCAGTCCATGCAGAGCAAGCGAATTAGAAACCAGCTCATCTCATCGGCATTTTCCCCAGAACATCTACTTTCCCCCTTGCATACTTCTGCACACCCCAGTCCACAATGGGTCCCGTTACATTTATACTCATTTGCTTTCATCCCTGTTCGTCCAGTCTAACAAATTCTGGTTCACGTGAATGCTGTGTCCTTTTGTATAGAGGGACAATGATCTAGGAATTCCATGAGTCTCGTGGGGAAGGGGAAGGAATTGGAATCACGTCTGAGGAACTACTAAGAACAGTCAGGCAGAGGACAGACATGCGCTGGACAGGATGCTGGCAGCTCCATATTTGGTTTCCACCCAATCGTCCAGACTGGGCAGGCCCAGCTTTCTGTCACAAAGGAACCTGGAAATCTTCCTGACCATGAAATCCTGAGGACCTTGGAGGAACACTGAGGGAACCGTGAGGCACACCCATTGGCAAGGCTTGAGGTTTGGGGGTGGGGAGGGTCAGTGCCCGTTTTTCCCTGGGAGAGACTCATTGCCTTGAGAAAGCCCACTTCCTTGTGGGTGTTGCCCTTCCTGATTTGATGCACCTGGGATGAAAGGAAGCAAAGCAAAATGCCTGAGGATATGTCATTTTGGAACCAGCACACCCAGGAAAATAAACACAAAGAGATGACATGCAGGTGTCAACATTGCTGTGTATTTTACTGATGCTATCTACATCAGGGTAACAGGTGGACTGCTTTCCCTCCCTGTTCTCCATCTTAGCTTCCCAGGGCACTGTATATCTAAAGTTACAAGCCATGGGCGTATGAAAGTTTATCTTTCTCAGCTAGACTTGTCTATGTATAGAGAGAGAGAGAGACAAACACATTGTGGAGGGAGAACTGAGTAACATTACGGCTTGATGCCACATAAATATCAATGGATTCATGCTTGTCAAAAGGATATAGATATTCTTGAGCACAAAAGAATCTCTCAGAGAGGAGAGAAGATACTTAGTATTTTGAGAAATGGAATGTGTGTGTGATCTCTATTATATTAGACGCTCAACGTCCAACTCGAGAAGTCCAGAGTAGAAAGATGGTTACAATAGACTGGGGGTGAGGTATGGGGACTGGGGAAAGAGAGATACTAGAAAAAGGATATAAACTTCAGTTAGACATGAAGATTCGCATGCAAAGACTCTGCTATGGACAATACATTGCATATTTCATATTTGCTACAAAAGGACCAGTTACATATTCTTACAGATATATGAAGCATGTGAGGGAACTGATATGTTAATCGGCTTCATCAACTATTTAGATAATCTATTCATATATCTTAACTCTCCATTATACCCCCTCAATAAACTTGGTTTTTGGATAGTTATAAATAAAATTAAAAACTACACGAAAGGTAAAATTTAAAAAGAGATCTAATTGCCCAGCGGACAAAGGTAGCAATAAGGAATACTGAGGTAAAATCAGATGGAAGTTTGATGAAAAATTCCTTAAGGTGAATTTTGCTTTTCTTTTCCTTTCTTTTGTTCTCTCTTTGTTTCTTTTTGTTGTTGTTGTTGTTGTTTATTTGTTTTGTTTTTTGTTTTTGTTTTCTTGAGAGGTTTTTACTATAGGGCATGTGTGCTCACCTGAAATACTGAGACAGAAAGACAGAAAGTGAGAAAACACCCCCCAGGGGTAATGGCCATGCCACAGTCTCCCCTCCTCCATTCTCCTCTCAGAATCTTGGAAATGCTCTTGCATCGGAAAAGGAATGTGAACCTGAGTTGTTGGGCTGAGGAGACTTGAAAAACACCCTCACTGCGGTGGTCACTGAACCCTAAATGCCCCAAACAGTCATCAAATCTAAGCACAGGGTAGGGCGTTTCCTATCACCTCAGCTCCTTTCTAGCTCTCTTGACCCGCATGCCCCCTGCAGGCACTGTGTTCTTCCTGCCTCCAGAACATATGCTCTCCCCAAACACCTGCTATCTCCTGCAGTGGTATCCTTCCTTTTATCCAGAAATCACTGGGGCTTCTGAAGCACCACAGGACCAAGGTGGTGAAGGTTCCCTAGGCTTCTGTGAGTCACTGAAGCCCACTAGACATCTTCCTTTATGCCAGTAAGGCCAGCTGGAAGTCTGATGCCACCCTGCCAATTAGAGTCAGGTGGCAACCCAAAAGCTACTCAAAACTAGACATTCCTTTCACAGGTGGTGCCATGACTCAGCAAGGTGGAGCCTTCGCTGGCAGATCCAGCTCTTGGGGCAATCTTCAAAGAACGTGTGGCAAGGGGCAGAATCCAGGGATGAGACAGCCAAATGGCTGGCGATTTCTTGTTCCTGCTATGCCAACTACAAGTGGCTTGCCGTGCCACGCTTGGTTTCACGTCAGAGCTCATTATCTCTCCACACAGGTTCACAAAATTACAAGATGGATCATGTCCTTGAAATCTTTCCCTGAGAACCTGCTTTCCGACTAAGTGCCTCTCCACACCTCAGTCTAGTCAGAGGTACCTTACACTGATACTCCCGTTATTTTATTTTAGATTTTATTTTATTGCGAGGTTTTGCCATAGCACTCACATCTACTTAGTAGAGAGAGCCACACACAGACAAACTCACACACACACACACACACACAAACACACACACACAGACAGTGAGAGCTCAAATGATAACTCAACACAGGGGGACTGGCCGTGCCCCAATCCAACGACTCCATTTTACCCTGGGATCGTAGGTACACTCTGATACCTGCCCAGATGAATTTTCAAGCCTCTCATTGCAGGGCTCAAACCATGGTCATCCAGGGGACAGTGTAGAGACGTCACCTCTGAGGCCATCCACTGACGTCAGTACTCTCTTTCTTTTCAACGCACTTCGTCCAGTCTAAAAAAGTATATTTCTTCCAGTGGGTGTTCTGTACTTCTGCATAGAGACAATAAGCTGAGCGTGAACATGAATCTCCTGGGAAAAGTGAGGTCCATCTCTCATGTGTCAGAAACGACTCTGCAGAAGGACAGACGGACACGGATAAGACATAATGATGGAATCCAGGTATCTCTTTTTTTGAATTTCCACAAACTCAACAGCTCCTATTTCCTGCCTGAAAGGAAACCAGGGAAGACTCTTGGAGCTGATGAAGTGGAGCAAATATTTATAAATGTTGAGGTCCATTGTGGGACCAGAATGGCCTAGGTCATTCGGTAAACACATTAGCGTACACAGTGATGACCATGGGATTGCAGGCGTTTGTGCGATTGGGGGAAAGGGGGATTGAGAGACGGGGTTGAGTCACTGCCTCTTGTAGGAAAGGAGAGATTCCTTTCCCTGGGAGAGACCACTCCAAGAGGGTGTGGCCATGAGTGACTGTGCATCAGTGGTGAATAGAAACAGAACAGCATTCTTAAGGAAGTGTCTATTTGAGCCTACACACTCAAGAAGGTAAATGCAAAGAGATGACACTTAGTTTTTTTAGCATTTTAATTTCACCCTGGTAATATACATCTTATCTTTAGGACTACAATCCATGTCCCAACGACGGACAGATGACTTTCTGGCCCTCGACTTATTGTTAGCTTCCCAGTGCAGTGAACGTCCCAAAGTTACAAGGGAGGTCTATCTGAAAGATCACCTTCATTACAAGTACGTGGCTTCCATGTCCATTTCCTAAGAGTTCTCCTCCCTACATACAGGACATACATTTTCATGATGGGAACATAGATTCAAGTGTTCCAAGAACTCAATGTTCCTTCGGGACCTAGACGGAACTTTCAAACATCTCATTCCAGTCCCACACGGTGCAGAGTTGCATCGCTGGTTGCGTTGAGTCACATGGCTTCATGTGTTATTCCTCCAGGATACTGGTTGTCCTGAACCCTCGTCGGAATATGAAGAGAGCTGCTGTGGACCTCATTGCCATCAGTGTTTTTGTCCGCCTGATTTCGATTTCTCTAGATAGCTGTCTCTCTCCTAATGGACAGTGGGGTTCTTTGGGACGTGTGTGTTTCCCATCGAGCGTGTAGGAGATGGCTTCTCGGACGTGCTTGACCATGTTGCATGCCCACAGCCATGCGTGAGGTTTCCAGCTGCCCCACGGTTTCTGAAACTTTGGATGTGCGCAGACATTTTCATGATAGCCATTCTCGTGGCACCGTGGCATGCCTCAGGGCATATGGCTTAGCATATTCTTTGGTGCAGACACTACAAGGAAATATGCACATAGTCTAAGGCTCCCAGCCAGGAAACCTTGTGTTCAACACTGTCACCTGGTGCACCTACACAGGGCCGTCTGCTTTGGTTTTCCATGGAATCTATAAGACCCGTGCCTCCAAGCTGGCCCTGACTTCCCTGAGGTCAGTGAATATTGCCAATGCACCCTCCCTGTACTGAGGATTTCATTGCATTCTCTCATCGACCTGCGGTCTAGGAACCTTATGGATGAGAGACCTCAGTGTTTGTCCACGCGCCTAGATTCTGCAGCAGGTGAGTCCTCAAAGAGCAGTGAGGAGTGTTCTAGGGAGAGAGCTCATCTGGAGTGGGTGTTCCTTTCACTGACTGGCACCATGTCGACTTGAACTGGAAAATTCCAGCGCTGGGGTTTCAGGATTAGAAGAGCCGCCTTCGCGCTTTGCTTGGAGGACGGGCCCGAAATTTGTGGCGTGTTCTGGGTCCCGGGCTGGGGGAGGGAGGCAGAGGTCTGAGGGCAGAGCCTGGCAGGGGCTGCAGGCCGTGGAGATCCAAGCTGAACTCTGCAGGCAGAGGGCGAGACCTGGGGCTAGGCCTGCACAGCTGGGGAATGCCTCTGTGGCTAGCATCTCTGGGTCGAGCTTGGAGCAGGAGGATATTTGCCGTCGCCAGACCAAACTCGCTCTTCTGCTGAGCTTGGGGTCCCTGGCGGACTTGGAGAGCCTCTCGTTCCTCATCCACGGGTGACCCGGACGCCTTCTCTGAACCTTGGACTGTCAAAGATCCGTCCTCAAGATCAATCTCCCAGGTCGTCTCGGGATCATTGAGCAGCAGCCAGCGGGCCTGGGCGGGAAAGCTGAGGACCTGCCATGACCTGAGAATGTGCTCCGTGACAACCACGACGATGACGTCATTCAGCGTGAGCTGCAGCGCCCTCTGCGGGGCCAGGACGAGGACTTCAGCCCCCAGGCGCAGCTGCAGTACCATAGCTGCTTCCAAGACCACCACAATCATCTGGGCTCCTGAATTCTGCCCAACCTGGGGAAGAGAAAGCAGGGCTCGTTAGCCACAACGAGACTCTCCAATGGCAATGGGGCTCGCTACAGGTCACTTCACAGATCCCATCTCCAACTCAGCCTGGTCCCCCACACGTTGCACTGCACCCAGCACCCATTCCACGCCTCTTCTCTTGGACAACTCTTGTCATCTAGAAAATAGGCAGCCATGTCTCATATCTTCCCAGGACATGAAGACTCACCTGGGGAGGTTCCAGCGGCAGCTGAGAATCAGAATCCGGAACTCTGTGCATCCTGTCTGATTCTACACCTGTTCAGAGAGCAGGGAAAACAGGTGAATGTGACAGTCAAGCAAATCCCATTGGGTATCAAAGGTTGACCTGGACAAGGTCCAGAATACCTGCCCATTGCTATGCCAAGGAAACCCCAGACTTTGGAAAGAAATCATGTCCTTTGGTCATGATTTCACCTGACCCTGGTTCCCCAGGAGAATACTAAGCGCAGTAGAAGAGAAAGCACCTCACCTGTTTCAGGCACTTGCTCTGCTTTACAACGTTTCATGGCATTTGATGGGTAATTTGACCTGAAAGACAGAGAAACACCCAGTCAGACCGCTCTTTATTACTGTTTTTTTTTCTTTTTAGAAAGGTGTTTGCTATAGGGCAATTTCGCTCACCAGAAAGACAGAGAGAGACAGAAAGCGAGAAATCACACCCCAGTGGGGATGGCCCCACCAAAATCCCTTCTCCTCCATTCTCCGTGGATCTTAGGCATGCATGCACACACGCCTGGCGTGACCTTAAGTCACCGGGTCTGGGACTTGAATGGTAGCCGACTCCATAGGAGTCCAGCGACATAGCCATTATGCCAGCTGCTGGCCCCCAGTCAGACCGCTTTCGTGAGGGGAAGAACACGGAAATTTACTTAACCCTGAGTCTCTGGGGTGATGAGGTTTGAAAAACCCCTTAGGTGTAGGTATCACAGTGGGTTTCAGCATTTCCACCTTTCCCTCAAGCGCGAGTCTAAGCAAAGGACAAGGCGTCTCCTCCCTCCTCAGCCCTCCCTAAGTCATCCACCTGCACACCATCCACAGACAGGTCCTCCTTTTAGCCTCCCGAGCACATCCTCCCCCAACACACCTGCCATCGCCTGCCTTTCCGTCCATGGGGTGTACGAGCAAATCGCTGGGGCTCCTTGGCCGCCGAAAACCGTACATGGAGAAGGTTGACTGGGCTTCTCGGTTTCCACAAACCCCAGTCGGTGGCCTATTGCAGGCAAATTTGGAGAGCTGGATCCCCTGATTCTTTCCTTCTCGTGAGAAACAGGCAACAGCCTTCAGTTGGTCACACCCAGAGTTTCCTCTCACAGAGCGATGCCTAGGTGGCTTGCTCAGCTGGAACCTGGTCTGGCAATGTCAGCTCCAGGGCTGCCATTCCTAGATAGAGTGTGGGAAGGGGCGGAGTCAGGGCATGTGTCAGCCCAGAGTAAGACGATTGGTTGGTTTGGCTATGCCAGTTAGGAGAACCTTGTCCCCTGAGAGCTTGGAGGTGAACTCAGTCCATGCAGAGCAAGCGAATTAGAAACCAGCTCATCTCATCGGCATTTTCTCCGGAACATCTACTTTCCACCTTGCATACTTCTGCACACCCCAGTCCACAATGGGTCCCGTTACATTTATACTCATTTGTTTTAGTCCCTGTTCGTCCAGTCTAACAAATTCTGGTTCACGTGAATGCTGTGTCCTTTTGTATAGAGGGACAATGATCTAGGATTTCCATGAGTCTCGTGGCGAAGGGGAAGGAATTGGACTCACGTCTGCAGAACTACTAAGAACAGACAGGCAGAGGACAGACATGCGCTGGACAGGATGCTGGCAGCTCCATATTTGGTTTCCACCCAATCGTCCAGACTGGTCAGGCCCAGCTTTCTGTCACAAAGGAACCTGGAAATCTTCCTGACCACGAAATCCTGAGGACCTTGGAGGAACACTGAGGGAACCGTGAGGCACACCCATTGGCAAGGCTTGAGGTTTGGGGGTGGGGAGGGTCAGTGCCCGTTTTTCCCTGGGAGAGACTCATTGCCTTGAGAAAGCCCACTTCCTTGTGGGTGTTGCCCTTCCTGATTTGATGCACCTGGGATGAAAGGAAGCAAAGCAAAATGCCTGAGGATATGTCATTTTGGAACCAGCACACCCAGGAAAATAAACACAAAGAGATGACATGCAGGTGTCAACATTGCTGTGTATTTTACTGATGCTATCTACATCAGGGTAACAGGTGGACTGCTTTCCCTCCCTGTTCTCCATCTTAGCTTCCCAGGGCACTGTATATATAAAGTTACAAGCCATGGGCGTATGAAAGTTTTTCTTTCTCAGCTAGACTTGTCTATGTATAGAGAGAGAGAGAGACAAACACATTGTGGAGGGAGAACTGAGTAACATTACGGCTTGATGCCACATAAATATCAATGGATTCATGCTTGTCAAAAGGATATAGATATTCTTGAGCACAAAAGAATCTCTCAGAGAGGAGAGAAGACACTTAGTATTTTGAGAAATGGAATGTGTGTGTGATCTCAATTATATTAGACGCTCAACGTCCAACTCGAGAAGTCCAGAGTAGAAAGATGGCTACAATAGACTGGGGGTGAGGTATGGGGACTGGGGAAAGAGAGATACTAGAAAAAGGATATAAACTTCAGTTAGACACGAAGATTCGCATGCAAAGTCTCTGCTATGGACAATATACTGCATATTTCATATTTGCTACAAAAGGACCAGTTACATATTCTTACAGATATATGAAGCATGTGAGAGAACTGATATGTTAATTGGCTTCATCAAATATTTAGATAATCTATTCATATATCTTAACTCTCCATTATACCCCCTCAATAAACTTGGTTTTTGGATAGTTATAAATAAAATTAAAAACTACACGAAAGGTAAAATTTAAAAAGAGATCTAATTGCCCAGCGGACAAAGGTAGCAAGAAGGAATACTGAGGTAAAATGAGATGGAAGTTTGATGAAAAATTCCTTAAGGTGAATTTTCCTTTTCTTTTCCTTTCTTTTGTTCTCTCTTGGTTTCTTTTTGTTGTTGTTGTTGTTGTTTATTTGTTTGTTTTGTTTTTTGTTTTTGTTTTCTTGAGAGGTTTTTACTATAGGGCATGTGTGCTCACCTGAAATACTGAGACAGAGAGACAGAAAGTGAGAAAACACCCCCCAGGGGTAATGGCCATGCCACAGTCTCCCCTCCTCCATTCTCCTCTCAGAATCTTGGAAATGCTCTTGCATCGGAAAAGGAATGTGAACCTGAGTTGTTGGGCTGAGGAGACTTGAAAAACACCCTCACTGCGGTGGTCACTGAACCCTAAATGCCCCAAACAGTCATCAAATCTAACCACAGGGTAGGGCGTTTCCTATCACCTCAGCTCCTTTCTAGCTCTCTTGACCCGCATGCCCCCTGCAGGCACTGTGTTCTTCCTGCCTCCAGAACATACGCTCTCCCCAAACACCTGCTATCTCCTGCAGTGGTATCCTTCCTTTTATCCAGAAATCACTGGGGCTTCTGGAGCACCACAGGACCAAGGTGGTGAAGGTTCCCTAGGCTTCTGTGAGTCACTGAAGCCCACTAGACATCTTCCTTTAGGCCAGTAAGGGCAGCTGGAAGTCTGATGCCACCCTGCCAATTAGAGTCAGGTGGCAACCCAAAAGCTACTCAAAACTAGACATTCCTTTCACAGGTGGTGCCATGACTCAGCAAGGTGGAGCCTTCACTGGCAGATCCAGCTCTTGGGGCAATCTTCAAAGGACGTGTGGCAAGGGGCACAATCCA
This sequence comes from Tupaia belangeri, assembly GCA_000181375.1. NCBI lineage: Eukaryota > Metazoa > Chordata > Mammalia > Scandentia > Tupaiidae > Tupaia > Tupaia belangeri. The sequence goes on from AAPY01815696.1 coordinate 10,463, forward strand.
GGGATGAGACAGCCAAATGGCTGGCGATTTCTTGTTCCTGCTATGCCAACTACAAGTGGCTTGCCGTGCCACGCTTGGTTTCACGTCAGAGCTCATTATCTCTCCACACAGGTTCACAAAATTACAAGATGGATCGTGTCCTTGAAATCTTTCCCTGAGAACCTGCTTTCCGACTAAGTGCCTCTCCACACCTCAGTCTAGTCAGAGGTACCTTACACTGATACTCCCGTTATTTTATTTTAGATTTTATTTTATTGCGAGGTTTTGCCATAGCACACACGTCTACTTAGTAGAGAGAGCCACACACAGACAAACTCACACACACACACACACACACACACACACACGCACAGACAGACAGTGAGAGCTCAAATGAGAACTCAACACAGGGGGACTGGCCGTGCCCCAATCCAACGACTCCATTTTACCCTGGGATCCTGGGTACACTCTGATACCTGCCCAGATGAATTTTCAAGCCTCTCATTGCAGGGCTCAAACCATGGTCATCCATGGGACAGTGTAGAGACGTCACCTCTGAGGCCATCCACTGACGTCAGTACTCTCTTTCTTTTCAACGCACTTCGTCCAGTCTAAAAAAGTATATTTCTTCCAGTGGGTGTTCTGTACTTCTGCATAGAGACAATAAGCTGAGCGTGAACATGAATCTCCTGGGAAAAGTGAGGTCCATCTCTCATGTGTCAGAAACGACTCTGCAGAAGGACAGACGGACACGGATAAGACATAATGATGGAATCCAGGTATCTCTTTTTTTGAATTTCCACAAACTCAACAGCTCCTATTTCCTGCCTGAAAGGAAACCAGGGAAGACTCTTGGAGCTGATGAAGTGGAGCAAATATTTATAAATGTTGAGGTCCATTGTGGGACCAGAATGGCGTAGGTCATTCGGTAAACACATTAGCGTACACAGTGATGACCATGGGATTGCAGGCGTTTGTGCGATTGGGGGAAAGGGGGATTGAGAGACGGGGTTGAGTCACTGCCTCTTGTAGGAAAGGAGAGATTCCTTTCCCTGGGAGAGACCACTCCAAGAGGGTGTGGCCATGAGTGACTGTGCATCAGTGGTGAATAGAAACAGAACAGCATTCTTAAGGAAGTGTCTATTTGAGCCTACACACTCAAGAAGGTAAATGCAAAGAGATGACACTTAGTATTTTTAGCATTTTAATTTCACCCTGGTAATATACATCTTATCTTTAGGACTACAATCCATGTCCCAACGA
>AAPY01815718.1:0-32108 GCA_000181375.1 Tupaia belangeri
ACAAACTGCTTTAGGTGAGTGTATTGTACATATTCGTTGGAAGCGGGATTCCCTATTATTACTTAGATTTGAAAGAGAAGTGTATTCTTAGGCCCAAAACTCAACTTGCAGCTACAACAAATATCTTTAGGTATGAAAATTAGCTTCTCGAGCGGAGTCTTTCTGCCAAAGGTCTTTCTGATACTCCAAGGAGAGTAGAGTTGTTGGCTGAACAACCACATGCTGTATCTGGGCAAAGTTAGATTCCTTTCAATAGGTCCATTGTAAAACAGTGTCAAACTGCTTCCAAAACAAAATTTTCAAGTAGATCACTATGGTACATCACTAGGTGTTCTACTTCCAAAGTTAAGTAAGTAGAACAAACTGGTTTCTGTGAGTGTATGTTAAAACTTGGTTGGGAGAAAATTTCCCTGGTATTTCTTGGCTTAGGAAGTGTAGTGCATTCTTAGGCCCAAATGTCAATCTGTACCTACAACAAAGATCTTTAGGTATGAAAATCAGCTCCATGAGTGGAGTCATTGTGCCAGAGATCTTTCTGAATCTCCAAGGAAATGTACACTTTTTGGCTGAAAATCTACATGCTTATCTGGGAAAATTATGCTTCATTTCAAAAGGTCCATTGTAAAACAGTTTCAAACTGCTTTTAAAACCCAATTTTCTAATAGAGCAACATTGACCATCACTAGGTGTTCACCTTGCAAAGTTACGTAAGGGGATCCAACTGGCTTGAGGACGTGTATTGTAAAATTTCGTTGGAAGTGGGTTTCCTTGTATTACTTTGCTTAGGAAGTGAAGTTCATTCTTAGGCCCCAAACTCAGCTTGCAGCTACAACAAAGATATTTAGGGATGAAAATGAGCTTGATGAGTGGAGTCTTTCTGCCAAAGTTCTTTCTGATACTGCATGGAGAAGTAGAGTTTTTGGCTGAAAACCCACATGCTTATGTGGGAAAAGTTAGCTTCCTTTCAAAACGTCCATTGTAAAACGGTGTCAAACTGCTTCCACAACCAAATGTTCAAGTAGAGCAACATTGACCATCACTAGGTGTTCAACTTCCAAATTTAAGTAAGTGGATCAAAGTGGTTTCTGGATATGTATTGTAAAATTTCTTTGGAAGCGAGTTTCCCTAGCATCATTTTGCTTAGGAAGTGCAGTTCATTCTTAGGCCCAATACTCAACAAGGAGATACAACAAAGATCTTTAGGTATGAAAATGAGCTTGATGAGTGGAGTCTTTCTGCCAAAGAACTTTCTGATACTCCTAGGAGAAGTACAGTTTTTGGCTGAAAAACCACATGCTTATGTGGGGAAAGTTAGCTTCCTTTCAAAACGTCCATTGGAAAACTGTGTCAAACTGCTTCCACAACCAAATGCTCAAGTAGAGCAACATTGAACATCACTAGGTGTTCAACTTCCAAAGCTACGTTAGTGGAACAAACTGGTTTAGGTGAGTGTATTGTACAATTTCGTTGGAAGCGGGATTCCCTATTATTATTTACCTTTGAAAGCGTAGTGTTTTCTTAGGCCCAAAACTCAGCTTGCAGCTATAATGAAGATATTTAGGGATGAACATGAGCTCGATGAGTGGAGTCTTTCTGCCAAAGTTCTTCCTGATACTGCAAGGAGAAGTAGAGCTTTTGGCTGAAAACGCACATGCGTATGTAGGAAAAGTTAGCTTCCTTTCAAAACGTCCATTGTAAAACGGTGTCAAACTGTTTCCACAACCAAATGTTCAAGTAGAGGAACATTGAACATCACTAGGTGTTCAACTTCCCAAGTTAAGTAAGTGGAACAAAGTGGTTTCTGGACATGTATTGTAAAATTTCTTTGGAAGCGAGTTTCCCTAGTATTATTTTGCTTAGGAAGTGCAGTTCATTCTTAGGCCCAAAACTCAACTAGGAGATACAACAAAGATCTTTAGGTATGCAAAAGAGCTCCATGAGTGGAGTCTATCTGCAAAGGACTTTCTGATACTCCTAGAAGGAGTACAGTTTTTGGCTGAAAAACCACATGCTGATGTGGGGAATGTTAGCTTCCTTCCAAAACGTCCATTGTAAAACTGTGTCAAACTGCTTCCACAACCAAATGTTCAAGTAGAGGAACTTTGAACATCACTAGGTGTTCAACTTCCAAAGCTAAGTTAGTGGAACAAACTGCTTTAGGTGAGTGTATTGTACAATTTCGTTGGAAGCGGGATTCCCTATTATTACTTAGATTTGAAAGAGAAGTGTATTCTTAGGCCCAAAACTCAACTTGCAGCTACAACAAATATTTTTAGGTATGAAAATTAGCTTCTCGAGCGGAGTCTTTCTGCCAAAGATCTTTCTGATACTCAAAGGAGAGTAGAGTTGTTGGCTGAACAACCACATGCTGTATCTGGGCAAAGTTAGATTCCTTTCAATAGGTCCATTGTAAAACAGTGTCAAACTGCTTCCAAAACAAAATTTTCAAGTAGATCACTTTGGTACATCACTAGGTGTTCTACTTCCAAAGTTAAGTAAGTAGAACAAACTGGTTTCTGTGAGTGTATGGGAAAACTTGGTTGGGAGAAAATTTCCCTGGTATTTCTTGGCTTAGGAAGTGTAGTGCATTCTTAGGCCCAAATGTCAATCTGTACCTACAACAAAGATCTTTAGGTATGAAAATCAGCTCCATGAGTGGAGTCATTGTGCCAGAGATCTTTCTGAATCTCCAAGGAAATGTACACTTTTTGGCTGAAAATCTACATGCTTATCTGGGAAAATTATGCTTCATTTCAAAAGGTCCATTGTAAAACAGTTTCAAACTGCTTCTAAACCCCAATTTTCTAATAGAGCAACATTGACCATCACTAGGTGTTCACCTTGCAAAGTTACGTAAGGGGATCCAACTGGCTTGAGGACGTGTATAGTAAAATTTCGTTGGAAGTGGGTTTCCTTGTATTACTTTGCTTAGGAAGTGAAGTTCATTCTTAGGCCCCAAACTCAGCTTGCAGCTACAACAAAGATATTTAGGGATGAAAATGAGCTTGATGAGTGGAGTCTTTCTGCCAAAGTTCTTTCTGATACTGCATGGAAAAGTTGAGTTTTTGGCTGAAAACCCACATGCTTATATGGGAAAAGTTAGCTTCCTTTCAAAACGTCCATTGTAAAACGGTGTCAAACTGCTTCCACAACCAAATGTTCAAGTAGAGCAACATTGAACATCACTAGGTGTTCAACTTCCAAATTTAAGTAAGTGGATCAAAGTGGTTTCTGGACATGTATTGTAAAATTTCTTTGGAAGCGAGTTTCCCTAGCATCATTTTGCTTAGGAAGTGCAGTTCATTCTTAGGCCCAATACTCAACTAGGAGATACAACAAAGATCTTTAGGTATGAAAATGAGCTTGATGAGTGGAGTCTTTCTGCCAACGAACTTTCTGATACTCCTAGGAGAAGTACAGTTTTTGGCTGAAAAACTACATGCTTATGTGGGGAAAGTTAGCTTCCTTTCAAAAAGTCCATTGTAAAACGGTGTCAAACTGCTTCCACAACCAAATGTTCAAGTAGAGGAACATTGAACATCAGTAGGTGTTCAACTTCCAAAGTTAAGTAAGTGGAACAAAGTGGTTTCTGGACATGTATTGTAAAATTTCTTTGGAAGCGAGTTTCCCTAGTATTATTTTGCTTAGGAAGTGCAGTTCATTCTTAGGCCCAAAACTCAACTAGGAGATACAACAAAGATCTTTAGGTATGAAAAAGAGCTCCATGAGTGGAGTCTATCTGCAAAGGACTTTTTGATACTCCTAGAAGGAGTACAGTTTTTGGCTGAAAAACCACATGCTGATGTGGGGAATGTTAGCTTCCTTTCAAAACGTCCTTTTGAAAACTGTATCAAACTGCTTCCACAACCAAATGTTCAAGTAGAGGAACTTTGAACATCACTAGGTGTTCAACTTCCAAAGCTAAGTTAGTGGAACAAACTGGTTTAGGTGAGTGTATTGCACAATTTCGTTGGAAGCGGGAATCCCTATTATTACTTAGCTTTGAAAGCGTAGTGTATTCTTAGGCCCAAAACACAACTTGCAGCTTCAACAAATATCTTAAGTATGAAAATTAGCTTCTCGAGCGGAGTCATTCTGCCAAAGATCTTTCTGATACTCCAAGGAGAGTAGAGTTGTTGGCTGAACAACCACATGCTGTATCTGGGCAAAGTTAGATTCCTTTCAATAGGTCCATTGTAAAACGGTGTCAAACTGCTTCCAAAACAAAATTTTCAAGTAGATCACTATGGTACATCACTAGGTGTTCTACTTCCAAAGTTAAGTAAGTAGAACAAACTGGTTTCTGTGAGTGTATGTTAAAATTTGGCTGGGAGAAAATTTCCCTGGTATTTCTTGGCTTAGGAAGTGTAGTGCATTCTTAGGCCCAAATGTCAATCTGTACCTACAACAAAGATCTTTAGGTATGAAAATCAGCTCCATGAGTGGAGTCATTGTGCCAGAGATCTTTCTGAATCTCCAAGGAAATGTACACTTTTTGGCTGAAAATCTACATGCTTATCTGGGAAAATTATGCTTCATTTCAAAAGGTCCATTGTAAAACAGTTTCAAACTGCTTCTAAAACCCAATTTTCTAATAGAGCAACATTGACCATCACTAGGTGTTCACCTTGCAAAGTTACGTAAGGGGATCCAACTGGCTTGAGGACGTGTATTGTAAAATTTCGTTGGAAGTGGGTTTCCTTGTATTACTTTGCTTAGGAAATGAAGTTCATTCTTAGGCCCCAAACTCAGCTTGCAGCTACAACAAAGATATTTAGGGATGAAAATGAGCTTGATGAGTGGAGTCTTTCTGCCAAAGTTCTTTCTGATACTGCATGGAGAAGTAGAGTTTTTGGCTGAAAACCCACATGCTTATGTGGGAAAAGTTAGCTTCCTTTCAAAACGTCCATTGTAAAACGGTGTCAAACTGCTTCCACAACCAAATGTTCAAGTAGAGCAACATTGAACATCACTAGGTGTTCAACTTCCAAAGCTACGTTAGTGGAACAAACTGGTTTAGGTGAGTGTATTGTACAATTTCGTGGGAAGCGGGATTCCCTATTATTACTTAGCTTTGAAAGCGTAGTGTATTCTTAGGCCCAAAACTCAGCTTGCAGCTATAATGAAGATATTTAGGGATGAACATGAGCTCGATGAGTGGAGTCTTTCTGCCAAAGTTCTTCCTGATACTGCAAGGAGAAGTAGAGTTTTTGGCTGAAAACGCACATGCGTATGTAGGAAAAGTTAGCTTCCTTTCAAAACGTCCATTGTAAAACGGTGTCAAACTGCTTCCACAACCAAATGTTCAAGTAGAGGAACATTGAACATCACTAGGTGTTCAACTTCCAAAGTTAAGTAAGTGGAACAAAGTGGTTTCTGGACATGTATTGTAAAATTTCTTTGGAAGCGAGTTTCCCTAGTATTATTTTGCTTAGGAAGTGCAGTTCATTCTTAGGCCCAAAACTCAACTAGGAGATACAACAAAGATCTTTCGGTATGAAAAAGAGCTCCATGAGTGGAGTCTATCTGCAAAGGACTTTGTGATACTACTAGAAGGAGTACAGTTTTTGGCTGAAAAACCACATGCTGATGAGGGGAATGTTAGCTTCCTTTCAAAACGTCCATTGTAAAACTGTGTCAAACTGCTTCCACAACCAAATGTTCAAGTAGAGGAACTTTGAACATCACTAGGTGTTCAACTTCCAAAGCTAAGTTAGTGGAACAAACTGCTTTAGGTGAGTGTATTGTACATATTCGTTGGAAGCGGGATTCCCTATTATTACTTAGCTTTGAAAGCGTAGTGTATTCTTAGGCCCAAAACTCAACTTGCAGCTACAACAAATATTTTTAGGTATGAAAATTAGCTTCTCGAGCGGAGTCTTTCTGCCAAAGATCTTTCTGATACTCAAAGGAGAGTAGAGTTGTTGGCTGAACAACCACATGCTGTATCTGGGCAAAGTTAGATTCCTTTCAATAGGTCCATTGTAAAACAGTGTCAAACTGCTTCCAAAACAAAATTTTCAAGTAGATCACTATGGTACATCACTAGGTGTTCTACTTCCAAAGTTAAGTAAGTAGAACAAACTGGTTTCTGTGAGTGTATGTTAAAATTTGGTTGGGAGAAAATTTCCCTGGTATTTCTTGGCTTAGGAAGTGTAGTGCATTCTTAGGCCCAAATGTCAATCTGTACCTACAACAAAGATCTTTAGGTATGAAAATCAGCTCCATGAGTGGAGTCATTGTGCCAGAGATCTTTCTGAATCTCCAAGGAAATGTACACTTTTTGGCTGAAAATCTACATGCTTATCTGGGAAAATTATGCTTCATTTCAAAAGGTCCATTGTAAAACAGTTTCAAACTGCTTCTAAAACCCAATTTTCTAATAGAGCAACATTGACCATCACTAGGTGTTCACCTTGCAAAGTTACGTAAGGGGATCCAACTGGCTTGAGGACGTGTATTGTAAAATTTCGTTGGAAGTGGGTTTCCTTGTATTACTTTGCTTAGGAAGTGAAGTTCATTCTTAGGCCCCAAACTCAGCTTGCAGCTACAACAAAGATATTTAGGGATGAAAATGAGCTTGATGAGTGGAGTCTTTCTGCCAAAGTTTTTTCTGATCCTGCATGGAGAAGTAGAGTTTTTTGCTGAAAACCCACATGCTTATGTGGGAAATGTCAGCTTCCTTTCAAAACGTCCATTGTAAAACGGTGTCAAACTGCTTCCACAACCAAATGTTCAAGTAGAGCAACATTGAACATCACTAGGTGTTCAACTTCCAAATTTAAGTAAGTGGATCAAAGTGGTTTCTGGACATGTATTGTAAAATTTCTTTGGAAGCGAGTTTCCCTAGCATCATTTTGCTTAGGAAGTGCAGTTCATTCTTAGGCCCAATACTCAACAAGGAGATACAACAAAGATCTTTAGGTATGAAAATGAGCTTGATGAGTGGAGTCTTTCTGCCAAAGAACTTTCTGATACTCCTAGGAGAAGTACAGTTTTTGGCTGAAAAACCACATGCTTATGTGGGGAAAGTTAGCTTCCTTTCAAAACGTCCATTGGAAAACTGTGTCAAACTGCTTCCACAACCAAATGCTCAAGTAGAGCAACATTGAACATCACTAGGTGTTCAACTTCCAAAGCTACGTTAGTGGAACAAACTGGTTTAGGTGAGTGTATTGTACAATTTCGTTGGAAGCGGGATTCCCTATTATTATTTACCTTTGAAAGCGTAGTGTTTTCTTAGGCCCAAAACTCAGCTTGCAGCTATAATGAAGATATTTAGGGATGAACATGAGCTCGATGAGTGGAGTCTTTCTGCCAAAGTTCTTCCTGATACTGCAAGGAGAAGTAGAGTTTTTGGCTGAAAACGCACATGCGTATGTAGGAAAAGTTAGCTTCCTTTCAAAACGTCCATTGTAAAACGGTGTCAAACTGCTTCCACAACCAAATGTTCAAGTAGAGGAACATTGAACATCACTAGGTGTTCAACTTCCAAATTTAAGTAAGTGGATCAAAGTGGTTTCTGGACATGTATTGTAAAATTTCTTTGGAAGCGAGTTTCCCTAGCATCATTTTGCTTAGGAAGTGCAGTTCATTCTTAGGCCCAAATACTCAACTAGGAGATACAACAAAGATCGTTAGGTATGAAAATGAGCTTGATGAGTGGAGTCTTTCTGCCAAAGAACTTTCTGATACTCCTAGGAGAAGTACAGTTTTTGGCTGAAAAACCGCATGATTATGTGGGGAAAGTTAGCTTCCTTTCAAAACGTCCATTGTAAAACGGTGTCAAACTGCTTCCACAACCAAATGTTCAAGTAGAGCAACATTGAACATCACTAGGTGTTCAACTTCCAAATTTAAGTAAGTGGATCAAAGAGGTTTCTGGTCATGTATTGTAAAATTTCTTTGGAAGCGAGTTTCCCTAGCATCATTTTGCTTAGGAAGTGCAGTTCATTCTTAGGCCCAAATACTCAACTAGGAGATACAACAAAGATCTTTAGGTATGAAAATGAGCTTGATGAGTGGAGTCTTTCTGCCAAAGAACTTTCTGATACTCCTAGGAGAAGTACAGTTTTTGGCTGAAAAACCGCATGCTTATGTGGGGAAAGTTAGCTTCCTTTCAAAACGTCCATTGGAAAACTGTGTCAAACTGCTTCCACAACCAAATGTTCAAGTAGAGCAACATTGAACATCACTAGGTGTTCAACTTCCAAAGCTACGTTAGGGGAACAAACTGGTTTAGGTGAGTGTATTGTACAATTTCGTGGGAAGCGGGATTCCCTGTTATTACTTAGCTTTGAAAGCGTAGTGTATTCTTAGGCCCAAAACTCAGCTTGCAGCTATAATGAAGATATTTAGGGATGAACATGAGCTCGATGAGTGGAGTCTTTCTGCCAAAGTTCTTCCTGATACTGCAAGGAGAAGTAGAGTTTTTGGCTAAAAACGCACATGCGTATGTAGGAAAAGTTAGCTTCCTTTCAAAACGTCCATTGTAAAACGGTGTCAAACTGCTTCCACAACCAAATGTTCAAGTAGAGGAACATTGAACATCACTAGGTGTTCAACTTCCAAAGTTAAGTAAGTGGAACAAAGTGGTTTCTGGACATGTATTGTAAAATTTCTTTGGAAGCGAGTTTCCCTAGTATTATTTTGCTTAGGAAGTGCAGTTCATTCTTAGGCCCAAAACTCAACTAGGAGATACAACAAAGATCTTTAGGTATGAAAAAGAGCTCCATGAGTGGAGTCTATCTGCAAAGGACTTTCTGATACTCCTAGAAGGAGTACAGTTTTTGGCTGAAAAACCACATGCTGATGTGGGGAATGTTAGCTTCCTTTCAAAACGTCCTTTTGAAAACTGTATCAAACTGCTTCCACAACCAAATGTTCAAGTAGAGGAACTTTGAACATCACTAGGTGTTCAACTTCCAAAGCTAAGTTAGTGGAACAAACTGCTTTAGGTGAATGTATTGTACAATTTCGTTGGAAGCGGGATTCCCTATTATTACTTAGCTTTGAAAGCATAGTGTATTCTTAGGCCCAAAACTCAACTTGCAGCTTCAACAAATATCTTTAGGTATGAAAATTAGCTTCTCGAGCGGAGTCTTTCTGCCAATGATCTTTCTGATACTCCAAGGAGAGTAGAGTTGTTGGCTGAACAAGCACATGCTGTATCTGGGCAAAGTTAGATTCCTTTCAATAGGTCCATTGTAAAACAGTGTCAAACTGCTTCCAAAACAAAATTTTCAAGTAGAGCACTATGGTACATCACTAGGTGTTCTACTTCCAAAGTTAAGTAAGTGGAACAAACTGGTTTCTGTGAGTGTATGTGAAAATTTGGTTGGGAGAAAATTTCCCTGGTATTTCTTGGCTTAGGAAGTGTAGTGCATTCTTAGGCCCCAATGTCAATCTGTACCTACAACAAAGATCTTTAGTTATGAAAATCAGCTCCATGAGTGGAGTCATTGTGCCAGAGATCTTTCTGAATCTCCAAGGAAATGTACACTTTTTGGCTGAAAATCTACATGCTTATCTGGGAAAATTATGCTTCATTTCAAAAGGTCCATTGTAAAACAGTTTCAAACTGCTTCTAAAACGCAATTTTCTAATAGAGCAACATTGACCATCACTAGGTGTTCACCTTGCAAAGTTACGTAAGGGGATCCAACTGGCTTGAGGACGTGTATTGTAAAATTTCGTTGGAAGTGGGTTTCCTTGTATTACTTTGCTTAGGAAGTAAGTTCATTCTTAGGCCCCAAACTCAGCTTGCAGCTACAACAAAGATATTTAGGGATGAAAATGAGCTCGATGAGTGGAGTCTTTCTGCCAAAGTTCTTTCTGATACTGCATGGAGAAGTAGAGTTTTTGGCTGAAAGCCCACATGCTTATGTGGGAAAAGTTAGCTTCCTTTCAAAACGTCCATTGTAAAACGGTGTCAAACTGCTTCCACAACCAAATGTTCAAGTAGAGCAACATTGAACATCACTAGGTGTTCAACTTCCAAATTTAAGTAAGTGGATCAAAGTGGTTTCTGGACATGTATTGTAAAATTTCTTTGGAAGCGAGTTTCCCTAGCATCATTTTGCTTAGGAAGTGCAGTTCATTCTTAGGCCCAAATACTCAACTAGGAGATACACAAAGATCTTTAGGTATGAAATTGAGCTCGATGAGTGGAGTCTTCTGCCAAAGGTCTCCTGATACTGCAAGGAGAAGTAGAGTTTTGGGCTGAAAACGCACATGCGTATGTAGGAAAAGTTAGCTTCCCTTTCCAAAACGTCCATTGTAAAACGGTGTCAAACTGCTTCCCACACCCAAATGTTCAAGTAGAGGAACATGGAACATCACTAGGTGTTCAACTTCCAAAGTTAAGTAAGTGGAACAAAGTGGTTTCTGGACATGTATTGTAAAATTTCTTGGGAAGCGAGTTTCCCTAGTATTATTTGGCTTAGGAAGTGCAGTTCATTCTTAGGCCCAAAACTCAACTAGGAGATACAACAAAGATCTTTAGGTATGAAAAAAGAGCACCAAGAGTGGAGTCTATCTGCAAAGGACTTTCTGATACTCCTAGAAGGAGTACAGTTTTTGGCTGAAAAACCACATGCAGATGTGGGGAATGTTAGCTTCCTTTCAAAACGTCCATTGTAAAACTGTGTCAAACTGCTTCCACAACCAAATGTTCAAGTAGAGGAACTTTGAACATCACTAGGTGTTCAACTTCCAAAGCTAAGTTAGTGGAACAAACTGCTTTAGGTGAGTGTATTGTACAATTTCGTTGGAAGCGGGATTCCCTATTATTACTTAGCTTTGAAAGCGTAGTGTATTCTTAGGCCCAAAACTCAACTTGCAGCTTCAACAAATATCTTTAGGTATGAAAATTAGCTTCTCGAGCGGAGTCTTTCTGCCAAAGATCTTTCTGATACTCCAAGGAGAGTAGAGTTGTTGGCTGAACAACCACATGCTGTATCTGGGCAAAGTTAGATTCCTTTCAATAGGTCCATTGTAAAACAGTGTCAAACTGCTTCCAAAACAAAATTTTCAAGTAGATCACTATGGTACATCACTAGGTGTTCTACTTCCAAAGTTAAGTAAGTAGAACAAACTGGTTTCTGTGAGTGTATGTTAAAATTTGGCTGGGAGAAAATTTCCCTGGTATTTCTTGGCTTAGGAAGTGTAGTGCATTCTTAGGCCCAAATGTCAATCTGTACCTACAACAAAGATCTTTAGGTATGAAAATCAGCTCCATGAGTGGAGTCATTGTGCCAGAGATCTTTCTGAATCTCCAAGGAAATGTACACTTTTTGGCTGAAAATCTACATGCTTATCTGGGAAAATTATGCTTCATTTCAAAAGGTCCATTGTAAAACAGTTTCAAACTGCTTCTAAAACCCAATTTTCTAATAGAGCAACATTGACCATCACTAGGTGTTCACCTTGCAAAGTTACGTAAGGGGATCCAACTGGCTTGAGGACGTGTATTGTAAAATTTCGTTGGAAGTGGGTTTCCTTGTATTACTTTGCTTAGGAAGTGAAGTTCATTCTTAGGCCCCAAACTCAGCTTGCAGCTACAACAAAGATATTTAGGGATGAAAATGAGCTTGATGAGTGGAGTCTTTCTGCCAAAGTTCTTTCTGATACTGCATGGAGAAGTAGAGTTTTTGGCTGAAAACCCACATGCTTATGTGGGAAAAGTTAGCTTCCTTTCAAAACGTCCATTGTAAAACGGTGTCAAACTGCTTCCACAACCAAATGTTCAAGTAGAGCAACATTGAACATCACTAGGTGTTCAACTTCCAAATTTAAGTAACTGGATCAAAGTGGTTTCTGGACATGTATTGTAAAATTTCTTTGGAAGCGAGTTTCCCTAGCATCATTTTGCTTAGGAAGTGCAGTTCATTCTTAGGCCCAATACTCAACTAGGAGATACAACAAAGATCTTTAGGTATGAAAATGAGCTTGATGAGTGGAGTCTTTCTGCCAAAGAACTTTCTGATACTCCTAGGAGAAGTACAGTTTTTGGCTGAATAACCACATGCTTATGTGGGGAAAGTTAGCTTCCTTTCTAAACGTCCATTGGAAAACTGTGTCAAACTGCTTCCACAACCAAATGTTCAAGTAGAGCAACATTGAACATCACTAGGTGTTCAACTTCCAAAGCTACGTTAGTGGAACAAACTGGTTTAGGTGAGTGTATTGTACAATTTCGTTGGAAGCGGGATTCCCTATTATTACTTAGCTTTGAAAGCGTAGTGTATTCTTAGGCCCAAAACTCAGCTTGCAGCTATAATGAAGATATTTAGGGATGAACATGAGCTCGATGAGTGGAGTCTTTCTGCCAAAGTTCTTCCTGATACTGCAAGGAGAAGTAGAGTTTTTGGCTGAAAACGCACATGCGTATGTAGGAAAAGTTAGCTTCCTTTCAAAACGTCCATTGTAAAACGGTGTCAAACTGCTTCCACAACCAAATGTTCAAGTAGAGGAACATTGAACATCACTAGGTGTTCAACTTCCAAAGTTAAGTAAGTGGAACAAAGTGGTTTCTGGACATGTATTGTAAAATTTCTTTGGAAGCGAGTTTCCCTAGTATTATTTTGCTTAGGAAGTGCAGTTCATTCTTAGGCCCAAAACTCAACTAGGAGATACAACAAAGATCTTTAGGTATGAAAAAGAGCTCCAAGAGTGGAGTCTATCTGCAAAGGACTTTCTGATACTCCTAGAAGGAGTACAGTTTTTGGCTGAAAAACAACATGCTGATGTGGGGAATGTTAGCTTCCTTTCAAAACGTCCATTGTAAAACTGTGTCAAACTGCTTCCACAACCAAATGTTCAAGTAGAGGAACTTTGAACATCACTAGGTGTTCGACTTCCAAAGCTAAGTTAGTGGAACAAACTGCTTTAGGTGAGTGTATTGTACATATTCGTTGGAAGCGGGATTCCCTATTATTACTTAGCTTTGAAAGAGAAGTGTATTCTTAGGCCCAAAACTCAACTTGCAGCTACAACAAATATCTTTAGGTATGAAAATTAGCTTCTCGAGCGGAGTCTTTCTGCCAAAGATCTTTCTGATACTCCAAGGAGAGTAGAGTTGTTGGCTGAACAACCACATGCTGTATCTGGGCAAAGTTAGATTCCTTTCAATAGGTCCATTGTAAAACAGTGTCAAACTGCTTCCAAAACAAAATTTTCAAGTAGATCACTATGGTACATCACTAGGTGTTCTACTTCCAAAGTTAAGTAAGTAGAACAAACTGGTTTCTGTGAGTGTATGATAAAATTTGGCTGGGAGAAAATTTCCCTGGTATTTCTTGGCTTAGGAAGTGTAGTGCATTCTTAGGCCCCAATGTCAATCTGTACCTACAACAAAGATCTTTAGGTATGAAAATCAGCTCCATGAGTGGAGTCATTGTGCCAGAGATCTTTCTGAATCTCCAAGGAAATGTACACTTTTTGGCTGAAAATCTACATGCTTATCTGCGAAAATTATGCTTCATTTCAAAAGGTCCATTGTAAAACAGTTTCAAACTGCTTCTAAAACCCAATTTTCTAATAGAGCAACATTGACCATCACTAGGTGTTCACCTTGCAAAGTTACGTAAGGAGATCCAACTGGCTTGAGGACGTGTATTGTAAAATTTCGTTGGAAGTGGGTTTCCTTGTATTACTTTGCTTAGGAAGTGAAGTTCATTCTTAGGCCCCAAACTCAGCTTGCAGCTACAACAAAGATATTTAGGGATGAAAATGAGCTCGATGAGTGGAGTCTTTCTGCCAAAGTTCTTTCTGATACTGCATGGAGAAGTAGAGTTTCTGGCTGAAAACCCACATGCTTATGTGGGAAAAGTTAGCTTCCTTTCAAAACGTCCATTGTAAAACGGTGTCAAACTGCTTCCACAACCAAATGTTCAAGTAGAGCAACATTGAACATCACTAGGTGTTCAACTTCCAAATTTAAGTAAGTGGATCAAAGTGGTTTCTGGACATGTATTGTAAAATTTCTTTGGAAGCGAGTTTCCCTAGCATCATTTTGCTTAGGAAGTGCAGTTCATTCTTATTCCCAATACTCAACTAGGAGATACAACAAAGATCTTTAGGTATGAAAATGAGCTTGATGAGTGGAGACTTTCTGCCAAAGAACTTTCTGATACTCCTAGGAGAAGTACAGTTTTTGGCTGAAAAACCGCATGCTTATGTGGGGAAAGTTAGCTTCCTTTCAAAACGTCCATTGGAAAACTGTGTCAAACTGCTTCCACAACCAAATGTTCAAGTAGAGCAACGTTGAACATCACTAGGTGTTCAACTTCCAAATTTAAGTAAGTGGATCAAAGTGGTTTCTGGACATGTATTGTAAAATTTCTTTGGAAGCGAGTTTCCCTAGCATCATTTTGCTTAGGAAGTGCAGTTCATTCTTAGGCCCAATACTCAACTAGGAGATACAACAAAGATCTATAGGTATGAAAATGAGCTCCATGAGTGGAGTCTATCTGCCAAAGAACTTTCTGATACTCCTAGGAGAAGTACAGTTTTTGGCTGAAAAACCGCATGCTTATGTGGGGAAAGTTAGCTTCCTTTCAAAACGTCCATTGGAAAACTGTGTCAAACTGCTTCCACAACCAAATGTTCAAGTAGAGCAACGTTGAACATCACTAGGTGTTCAACTTCCAAAGGTACGTTAGTGGAACAAACTGGTTTAGGTGAGTGTATTGTACAATTTCGTTGGAAGCGGGATTCCCTATTATTACTTAGCTTTGAAAGCGTAGTGTATTCTTAGGCCCAAAACTCAGCTTGCAGCTATAATGAAGATATTTAGGGATGAACATGAGCTCGATGAGTGGAGTCTTTCTGCCAAAGTTCTTCCTGATACTGCAAGGAGAAGTAGAGTTTTTGGCTGAAAACGCACATGCGTATGTAGGAAAAGTTAGCTTCCTTTCAAAACGTCCATTGTAAAACGGTGTCAAACTGCTTCCACAACCAAATGTTCAAGTAGAGGAACATTGAACATCACTAGGTGTTCAACTTCCAAAGTTAAGTAAGCGGAACAAAGTGGTTTCTGGACATGTATTGTAAAATTTCTTTGGAAGCGAGTTTCCCTAGTATTATTTTGCTTAGGAAGTGCAGTTCATTCTTAGGCCCAAAACTCAACTAGGAGATACAACAAAGATCTTTAGGTATGAAAAAGAGCTCCAAGAGTGGAGTCTATCTGCAAAGGACTTTCTGATACTCCTTGAAGGAGTACAGTTTTTGGCTGAAAAACCACATGCTGATGAGGGGAATGTTAGCTTCCTTTCAAAACGTCCATTGTAAAACTGTGTCAAACTGCTTCCACAACCAAATGTTCAAGTAGAGGAACTTTGAACATCACTAAGTGTTCGACTTCCAAAGCTAAGTTAGTGGAACAAACTGCTTTAGGTGAGTGTATTGTACATATTCGTTGGATGCGGGATTCCCTATTATTACTTAGATTTGAAAGAGAAGTGTATTCTTAGGCCCAAAACTCAACTTGCAGCTACAACAAATATCTTTAGGTATGAAAATTAGCTTCTCGAGCGGAGTCTTTCTGCCAAAGATCTTTCTGATACTCCAAGGAGAGTAGAGTTGTTGGCTGAACAACCACATGCTGTATCTGGGCAAAGTTAGATTCCTTTCAATAGGTCCATTGTAAAACAGTGTCAAACTGCTACCAAAACAAAATTTTCAAGTAGATCACTATGGTACATCACTAGGTGTTCTACTTCCAAAGTTAAGTAAGTGGATCAAAGTGGTTTCAGGACATGTATTGTAAAATTTCTTTGGAAGCGAGTTTCCCTAGCATCATTTTGCTTAGGAAGTGCAGTTCATTCTTAGGCCCAATACTCAACTAGGAGATACAACAAAGATCTTTAGGTATGAAAATGAGCTTGATGAGTGGAGTCTTTCTGCCAAAGAACTTTCTGATACTCCTAGGAGAAGTACAGTTTTTGGCTGAAAAACCGCATGCTTATGTGGGGAAAGTTAGCTTCCATTCAAAACGTCCATTGGAAAACTGTGTCAAACTGCTTCCACAACCAAATGTTCAAGTAGAGCAACGTTGAACATCACTAGGTGTTCAACTTCCAAAGCTACGTTAGTGGAACAAACTGGTTTAGGTGAGTGTATTGTACAATTTCGTTGGAAGCGGGATTCCCTATTATTACTTAGCTTTGAAAGCGTAGTGTATTCTTAGGCCCAAAACTCAGCATGCAGCTACAACAAAGATATTTAGGGATGAAAATGAGCTTGATGAGTGGAGTCTTTCTGCCAAAGTTCTTTCTGATACTGCAAGGAGAAGTAGAGTTTTTGGCTGAAAACGCACATGCGTATGTAGGAAAAGTTAGCTTCCTTTCAAAACGTCCATTGTAAAACGGTGTCAAACTGCTTCCACAACCAAATGTTCAAGTAGAGGAACACTGAACATCACTAGGTGTTCAACTTCCAAAGTTAAGTAAGTGGAACAAAGTGGTTTCTGGACATGTATTGTAAAATTTCTTTGGAAGCGAGTTTCCCTAGTATTATTTTGCTTAGGAAGTGCAGTTCATTCTTAGGCCCAAAACTCAACTAGGAGATACAACAAAGATCTTTAGGTATGAAAAAGAGCTCCAAGAGTGGAGTCTATCTGCAAAGGACTTTCTGATACTCCTAGAAGGAGTACAGTTTTTGGCTGAAAAAGCACATGCTGATGTGGGGAATGTTAGCTTCCTTTCAAAACGTCCTTTTGAAAACTGTATCAAACTGCTTCCACAACCGAATGTTCAAGTAGAGGAACTTTGAACATCACTAGGTGTTCAACTTCCAAAGCTAAGTTAGTGGAACAAACTGCTTTAGGTGAGTGTATTGTACAATTTCGTTGGAAGCGGGATTCCCTATTATTACTTAGCTTTGAAAGCGTAGTGTATTCTTAGGCCCAAAACTTTACTTGCAGCTTCAACAAATATCTTTAGGTATGAAAATTAGCTTCTCGAGCGGAGTCTTTCTGCCAAAGATCTTTCTGATACTCCAAGGAGAGTAGAGTTGTTGGCTGAACAACCACATGCTGTATCTGGGCAAAGTTAGATTCCTTTCAATAGGTCCATTGTAAAACAGTGTCAAACTGCTTCCAAAACAAAATTTTCAAGTAGATCACTATGGTACATCACTAGGTGTTCTACTTCCAAAGTTAAGTAAGTAGAACAAACTGGTTTCTGTGAGTGTATGTGAAAATTTGGCTGGGAGAAAATTTCCCTGGTATTTCTTGGCTTAGGAAGTGTAGTGCATTCTTAGGCCCAAATGTCAATCTGTACCTACAACAAAGACCTTTAGGTATGAAAATCAGCTCCATGAGTGGAGTCATTGTGCCAGAGATCTTTCTGAATCTCCAAGGAAATGTACACTTTTGGGCTGAAAATCTACATGCTTATCTGGGAAAATTATGCTTCATTTCAAAAGGTCCATTGTAAAACAGTTTCAAACTGCTTCTAAAACCCAATTTTCTAATAGAGCAACATTGACCATCACTAGGTGTTCACCTTGCAAAGTTACGTAAGGGGATCCAACTGGCTTGAGGACGTGTATTGTAAAATTTCGTTGGAAGTGGGTTTCCTTGTATTACTTTGCTTAGGAAGTGAAGTTCATTCTTAGGCCCCAAACTCAGCTTGCAGCTACAACAAAGATATTTAGGGATGAAAATGAGCTTGATGAGTGGAGTCTTTCTGCCAAAGTTCTTTCTGATACTGCATGGAGAAGTAGAGTTTTTGGCTGAAAACCCACATGCTTATGTGGGAAAAGTTAGCTTCCTTTCAAAACGTCCATTGTAAAACGGTGTCAAACTGCTTCCACAACCAAATGTTCAAGTAGAGCAACATTGAACATCACTAGCTGTTCAACTTCCAAATTTAAGTAAGTGGATCAAAGTGGTTTCTGGACATGTATTGTAAAATTTCTTTGGAAGCGAGTTTCCCTAGCATCATTTTGCTTAGGAAGTGCAGTTCATTCTTAGGCCCAATACTCAACTAGGAGATACAACAAAGATCTTTAGGTATGAAAATGAGCTTGATGAGTGGAGTCTTTCTGCCAAAGAACTTTCTGATACTCCTAGGAGAAGTACAGTTTTTGGCTGAAAAACCGCATGCTTATGTGGGGAAAGTTAGCTTCCTTTCAAAACGTCCATTGGAAAACTGTGTCAAACTGCTTCCACAACCAAATGTTCAAGTAGAGCAACGTTGAACATCACTAGGTGTTCAACTTCCAAAGCTACGTTAGTGGAACAAACTGGTTTAGGTGAGTGTATTGTACAATTTCGTTGGAAGCGGGATTCCCTATTATTACTTAGCTTTGAAAGCGTAGTGTATTCTTAGGCCCAAAACTCAGCTTGCAGCTATAATGAAGATATTTAGGGATGAACATGAGCTCGATGAGTGGAGTCTTTCTGCCAAAGTTCTTCCTGATACTGCAAGGAGAAGTAGAGTTTTTGGCTGAAAACGCACATGCTTATGTAGGAAAAGTTAGCTTCCTTTCAAAACGTCCATTGTAAAACGGTGTCAAACTGCTTCCACAACCAAATGTTCAAGTAGAGCAACATTGAACATCACTAGGTGTTCAACTTCCAAAGTTAAGTAAGTGGAACAAAGTGGTTTCTGGACATGTATTGTAAAATTTCGTTGGAAGAGAGTTTCCCTAGTATCATTTTGCTTAGGAAGTGCAGTTCATTCTTAGGCCCAAAACTCAACTAGGAGATACAACAAAGATCTTTAGGTATGAAAAAGAGCTCCAAGAGTGGAGTCTATCTGCAAAGGACTTTCTGATACTCCTAGGAGAAGTACAGTTTTTGGCTGAAGAACCGCATGCTTATGTGGGGAAAGTTAGCTTCCTTTCAAAACGTCCATTGGAAAACTGTGTCAAACTGCTTCCACAACCAAATGTTCAAGTAGAGCAACATTGAACATCACTAGGTGTTCAACTTCCAAAGCTACGTTAGTGGAACAAGCTGGTTTAGGTGAGTGTATTGTACAATTTCGTTGGAAGCAGGATTCCCTGTTATTACTTAGCTTTGAAAGCGTAGTGTCTTCTTAGGCCCAAAACTCAGCTTGCAGCTATAATGAAGATATTTAGGGATGAACATGAGCTCGATGAGTGGAGTCTTTCTGCCAAAGTTCTTCCTGATACTGCAAGGAGAAGTAGAGTTTTTGGCTGAAAACGCACATGCGTATGTAGGAAAAGTTAGCTTCCTTTCAAAACGTCCATTGTAAAACGGTGTCAAACTGCTTCCACAACCAAATGTTCAAGTAGAGGAACATGGAACATCACTAGGTGTTCAACTTCCAAAGTTAAGTAAGTGGAACAAAGTGGTTTCTGGACATGTATTGTAAAATTTCTTTGGAAGCGAGTTTCCCTAGTATTATTTTGCTTAGGAAGTGCAGTTCATTCTTAGGCCCAAAACTCAACTAGGAGATACAACAAAGATCTTTCGGTATGAAAAAGAGCTCCAAGAGTGGAGTCTATCTGTAAAGGACTTTCTGATACTCCTAGAAGGAGTACAGTTTTTGGCTGAAAAACCACATGCTGATGAGGGGAATGTTAGCTTCCTTTCAAAACGTCCATTGTAAAACTGTGTCAAACTGCTTCCACAACCAAATGTTCAAGTAGAGGAACTTTGAACATCACTAGGTGTTCAACTTCCAAAGCTAAGTTAGTGGAACAAACTGGTTTAGGTGAGTGTATTGTACAATTTCGTTGGAAGCGGGATTCCCTATTATTACTTAGCTTTGAAAGCGTAGTGTATTCTTAGGCCCAAAACTCAACTTGCAGCTTCAACAAATATCTTTAGGTATGAAAATTAGCTTCTCGAGCGGAGTCTTTCTGCCAAAGATCTTTCTGATACTCCAAGGAGAGTAGAGTTGTTGGCTGAACAACCACATGCTGTATCTGGGCAAAGTTAGATTCCTTTCAATAGGTCCATTGTAAAACAGTGTTAAACTGCTTCCAAAACAAAATTTTCAAGTAGATCACTATGGTACATCACTAGGTGTTCTACTTCCAAAGTTAAGTAAGTAGAACAAACTGGTTTCTGTGAGTGTATGTGAAAATTTGGCTGGGAGAAAATTTCCCTGGTATTTCTTGGCTTAGGAAGTGTAGTGCATTCTTAGGCCCCAATGTCAATCTGTACCTACAACAAAGATCTTTAGGTATGAAAATCAGCTCCATGAGTGGAGTCATTGTGCCAGAGATCTTTCTGAATCTCCAAGGAAATGTACACTTTTTGGCTGAAAATCTACATGCTTATCTGGGAAAATTATGCTTCATTTCAAAAGGTCCATTGTAAAACAGTTTCAAACTGCTTCTAAAACGCAATTTTCTAATAGAGCAACATTGACCATCACTAGGTGTTCACCTTGCAAAGTTACGTAAGGGGATCCAACTGGCTTGAGGACGTGTATTGTAAAATTTCGTTGGAAGTGGGTTTCCTTGTATTACTTTGCTTAGGAAGTGAAGTTCATTCTTAGGCCCCAAACTCAGCTTGCAGCTACAACAAAGATATTTAGGGATGAAAATGAGCTCGATGAGTGGAGTCTTTCTGCCAAAGTTCTTTCTGATACTGCATGGAGAAGTAGAGTTTTTGGCTGAAAGCCCACATGCTTATGTGGGAAAAGTTAGCTTCCTTTCAAAACGTCCATTGTAAAACGGTGTCAAACTGCTTCCACAACCAAATGTTCAAGTAGAGCAACATTGAACATCACTAGGTGTTCAACTTCCAAATTTAAGTAAGTGGATCAAAGTGGTTTCTGGACATGTATTGTAAAATTTCTTTGGAAGCGAGTTTCCCTAGCATCATTTTGCTTAGGAAGTGCAGTTCATTCTTAGGCCCAAATACTCAACTAGGAGATACAACAAAGATCTTTAGGTATGAAAATGAGCTTGATGAGTGGAGTCTTTCTGCCAAAGAACTTTCTGATACTCCTAGGAGAAGTACAGTTTTTGGCTGAAAAACCTCATGCTTATGTGGGGAAAGTTAGCTTCCTTTCAAAACGTCCATTGTAAAACGGTGTCAAACTGCTTCCACACCAAATGTTCAAGTAGAGCAACATTGAACATCACTAGGTGTTCAACTTCCAAATTTAAGTAAGGGGATCAAAGTGGTTTCTGGACATGTATTGTAAAATTTCTTTGGAAGCGAGTTTCCCTAGCATCATTTTGCTTAGGAAGTGCAGTTCATTCTTAGGCCCAATACTCCACTAGGAGATACAACAAAGATCTTTAGGTATGAAAATGAGCTTGATGAGTGGAGT
Organism: Tupaia belangeri; assembly: GCA_000181375.1. Taxonomy (NCBI): domain Eukaryota; kingdom Metazoa; phylum Chordata; class Mammalia; order Scandentia; family Tupaiidae; genus Tupaia; species Tupaia belangeri. The sequence goes on from AAPY01815718.1 coordinate 21,264, forward strand.
CTTTCTGCCAAAGAACTTTCTGATACTCCTAGGAGAAGTACAGTTTTTGGCTGAAAAACCGCATGCTTATGTGGGGAAAGTTAGCTTCCTTTCAAAACGTCCATTGGAAAACTGTGTCAAACTGCTTCCACAACCAAATGTTCAAGTAGAGCAACATTGAACATCACTAGGTGTTCAACTTCCAAAGCTACGTTAGTGGAACAAACTGGTTTAGGTGAGTGTATTGTACAATTTCGTTGGAAGCGGGATTCCCTATTATTACTTAGCTTTGAAAGCGTAGTGTATTCTTAGGCCCAAAACTCAGCTTGCAGCTATAATGAAGATATTTAGGGATGAACATGAGCTCGATGAGTGGAGTCTTTCTGCCAAAGTTCTTCCTGATACTGCAAGGAGAAGTAGAGTTTTTGGCTGAAAACGCACATGCGTATGTAGGAAAAGTTAGCTTCCTTTCAAAACGTCCATTGTAAAACGGTGTCAAACTGCTTCCACAACCAAATGTTCAAGTAGAGGAACATTGAACATCACTAGGTGTTCAACTTCCAAAGTTAAGTAAGTGGAACAAAGTGGTTTCTGGACATGTATTGTAAAATTTCTTTGGAAGCGAGTTTCCCTAGTATTATTTTGCTTAGGAAGTGCAGTTCATTCTTAGGCCCAAAACTCAACTAGGAAATACAACAAAGATCTTTAGGTATGAAAAAGAGCTCCATGAGTGGAGTCTATCTGCAAAGGACTTTCTGATACTCCTAGAAGGAGTACAGTTTTTGGCTGAAAAACCACATGCTGATGTGGGGAATGTTAGCTTCCTTTCAAAACGTCCTTTTGAAAATTGTATCAAACTGCTTCCACAACCAAATGTTCAAGTAGAGGAACTTTGAACATCACTAGGTGTTCAACTTCCAAAGCTAAGTTAGTGGAACAAACTGCTTTAGGTGAGTGTATTGTACAATTTCGTTGGAAGCGGGATTCCCTATTATTACTTAGCTTTGAAAGCGTAGTGTATTCTTAGGCCCAAAACTCAACTTGCAGCTTCAACAAATATCTTTAGGTATGAAAATTAGCTTCTCGAGCGGAGTCTTTCTGCCAAAGATCTTTCTGATACTCCAAGGAGAGTAGAGTTGTTGGCTGAACAACCACATGCTGTATCTGGGCAAAGTTAGATTCCTTTCAATAGGTCCATTGTAAAACAGTGTCAAACTGCTTCCAAAACAAAATTTTCAAGTAGATCACTATGGTACATCACTAGGTGTTCTACTTCCAAAGTTCAGTAAGTAGAACAAACTGGTTTCTGTGAGTGTATGTTAAAATTTGGCTGGGAGAAAATTTCCCTGGTATTTCTTGGCTTAGGAAGTGTAGTGCATTCTTAGGCCCAAATGTCAATCTGTACCTACAACAAAGATCTTTAGTTATGAAAATCAGCTCCATGAGTGGAGTCATTGTGCCAGAGATCTTTCTGAATCTCCAAGGAAATGTACACTTTTTGGCTGAAAATCTACATGCTTATCTGGGAAAATTATGCTTCATTTCAAAAGGTCCATTGTAAAACAGTTTCAAACTTCTTCTAAAACCCAATTTTCTAATAGAGCAACATTGACCATCACTAGGTGTTCACCTTGCTAAGTTACGTAAGGGGATCCAACTGGCTTGAGGACGTGTATTGTAAAATTTCGTTGGAAGTGGGTTTCCTTGTATTACTTTGCTTAGGAAGTGAAGTTCACTCTAAGGCCCCAAACTCAGCTTGCAGCTACAACAAAGATATTTAGGGATGAAAATGAGCTCGAAGAGTGGAGTCTTTCTGCCAAAGTTCTTTCTGATACTGCATGGAGAAGTAGAGTTTTTGGCTGAAAACCCACATGCTTATGTGGGAAAAGTTAGCTTCCTTTCAAAACGTCCATTGTAAAACGGTGTCAAACTGCTTCCACAACCAAATGTTCAAGTAGAGCAACATTGAACATCACTAGGTGTTCAACTTCCAAAGCTAAGTTAGTGGAACAAAGTGGTTTCTGGACATGTATTGTAAAATTTCTTTGGAAGCGAGTTTCCCTAGTATTATTTTGCTTAGGAAGTGCAGTTCATTTTTAGGCCCAAAACTCAACTAGGAGATACAACAAAGATCTTTAGGTATGAAAATGAGCTCTATGAGTGGAGTCTTTCTTCCAAAGAACGTTCTGATACTCCTAAGAGAAGTACAGTTTTTGGCTGAAAAACCGCATGCTTACGTGGGGAAAGTTAGCTTCCTTTCAAAACGTCCATTGCAAAACTGTGTCAAACTGCTTTCACAACCAAATGTTCAAGTAGAGCAACATTGAACATCACTAGGTGTTCAACTTCCAAAGCTAAGTTAGTGGAACAAAGTGGTTTAGGTGAGTGTATTGTACAATTTCGTTGGAAGCGGGATTCCCTATTATTACTTAGCTTTGAAAGAGAAGTGTATTATTAGGCCCAAAACTCTTCTTGCAGCTACAAAAAATATCTTTAGGTATGAAAGTTAGCTTCCTGAGTGGAGTCTTTCTGCCAAAGTTCTTTCTGATAGTCCAAGGAGAAGTAGAGTTGTTGGCTGAACAACCACATGGTGTATCTGGGCAAAGTTAGCTTCCTTTCAATAGGTCTATTGTAAAACAGTTTAAAACTGCTTCCAAAACCAAATGTTCAAGTAGAGCTTTATGGTACATCACAAGGTGTTCAACTTCCAAAGTTAAGTAAGTTGAACCAAGTGGTTTCTCTCAGTGTATGGGAAAATTTGGTTGGAAGATTTCCCTAGATTTTATTGCCTTAGGAAGTCTAGTGTATTCTTGGGCACAAAAGTCAATCTGTACTACAACAAAGATCTTTAGGTATGAAAATCAGCTCCATGAGTAGAGTCATTCTTCCAGAGATCTTTCTGAATATCCAAGGAAATGTACACTTTTTGGCTGAAAATCTACATGCTTATCTGGAAATATTTTGCTTCATTTCAAAATGTCCATTGTAAAACAGTTTCAAACTGCTTTTAAAACCCATTTTTCTAATAGAGCAACATTGACCATCACTAGGTGTTCACCTTGCAAAGTTACGTAAGGGGATCCAACTGGCTTGAGGACGTGTATTGTAAAATTTCGTTGGAAGTGGGTTTCCTTGTATTACTTTGCTTAGGAAGTGAAGTTCATTCTTCGGCCCCAAACTCAGCTTGCAGCTACAACAAAGATATTTAGGCATGAAAATGAGCTCGATGAGTGGAGTGTTTCTTCCAAAGTTCTTTCTTATCCTGCAAAGAGAAGTAGAGTTTTTGGCTGAAAACCCACATGCTTATGTGGGTAAAGTAAGCTTCCTTTCTATACGTACACTGTAAAACGGTGTCAAACTGCTTCCACAACCAAATGTTCAAGTAGAGCAACATTGAACATCACTAGGTGTTCAACTTCCAAAGTTAAGTAAGTGGAACAAAGTGGTTTCTGGACATGTATTGTAAAATTTCTTTGGAAGCGAGTTTCCCTAGTATTATTTTGCTTAGGAAGTGCAGTTCATTCTTAGGCCCAAAATTCAACTAGGAGATACAACAAAGATCTTTAGGTATGAAAAAGAGCTCCAAGAGTGGAGTCTATCTGCAAAGGACTTTCTGATACTCCTAGAAGGAGTACAGTTTTTGGCTGAAAAACCACATGATGATGAGGGGAATGTTAGCTTCCTTTCAAAACGTCCATTGTAAAACTGTGTCAAACTGCTTCCACAACCAAATGTTCAAGTAGAGGAACTTTGAACATCACTAGGTGTTCAACTTCCAAAGCTAAGTTAGTGGAACAAACTGCTTTATGTGAGTGTATTGTACATATTCGTTGGAAGAGGGATTCCCTATTATTAATTAGATTTGAAAGAGAAGTGTATTCTTAGGCCCAAAACTCAACTTGCAGCTACAACAAATATCTTTAGGTATGAAAATTAGCTTCTCGAGCGGAGTCTTTCTGCCAAAGATCTTTCTGATACTCCAAGGAGAGTAGAGTTGTTGGCTGAACAACCACATGCTGTATCTGGGCAAAGTTAGATTCCTTTCAATAGGTCCATTGTAAAACAGTGTCAAACTGCTTCCAAAACAAAATTTTCAAGTAGAGCACTATGGTACATCACTAGGTGTTCTACTTCCAAAGTTAAGTAAGTAGAACAAACTGGTTTCTGTGAGTGTATGGGAAAACTTGGTTGGGAGAAAATTTCCCTGGTATTTCTTGGCTTAGGAAGTGTAGTGCATTCTTAGGCCCAAATGTCAATCTGTACCTACAACAAAGATCTTTAGGTATGAAAATCAGCTCCATGAGTGGAGTCATTGTGCCAGAGATCTTTCTGAATCTCCAAGGAAATGTACACTTTTTGGCTGAAAATCTACATGCTTATCTGGGAAAATTATGCTTCATTTCAAAAGGTCCATTGTAAAACAGTTTCAAACTGCTTCTAAAACGCAATTTTCTAATAGAGCAACATTGACCATCACTAGGTGTTCACCTTGCAAAGTTACGTAAGGGGATCCAACTGGCTTGAGGACGTGTATTGTAAAATTTCGTTGGAAGTGGGTTTCCTTGTATTACTTTGCTTAGGAAGTGAAGTTCATTCTTAGGCCCCAAACTCAGCTTGCAGCTACAACAAAGATATTTAGGGATGAAAATGAGCTCGATGAGTGGAGTCTTTCTGCCAAAGTTCTTTCTGATACTGCAAGGAGAAGTAGAGTTTTTGGCTGAAAACCCACATGCTTATGTGGGAAAAGTTAGCTTCCTTTCAAAACGTCCATTGTAAAACGGTGTCAAACTGCTTCCACAACCAAATGTTCAAGTAGAGCAACATTGAACATCACTAGGTGTTCACCTTCCAAATTTAAGTAAGTGGATCAAAGTGGTTTCTGGACATGTATTGTAAAATTTCTTTGGAAGCGAGTTTCCCTAGCATCATTTTGCTTAGGAAGTGCAGTTCATTCTTAGGCCCAATACTCAACTAGGAGATACAACAAAGATCTTTAGGTATGAAAATGAGCTTGATGAGTGGAGTCTTTCTGCCAAAGAACTTTCTGATACTCCTAGGAGAAGTACAGTTTTTGGCTGAAAAACCGCATGCTTATGTGGGGAAAGTTAGCTTCCTTTCAAAACGTCCATTGGAAAACTGTGTCAAACTGCTTCCACAACCAAATGTTCAAGTAGAGCAACATTGAACATCACTAGGTGTTCAACTTCCAAAGCTAAGTTAGTGGAACAAACTGGTTTAGGTGAGTGTATTGTACAATTTTGTTGGAAGCGGGATTCCCTGTTATTACTTAGCTTTGAAAGCGTAGTGTATTCTTAGGCCCAAAACTCAGCTTGCAGCTATAATGAACATATTTAGGGATGAACATGAGCTCGATGAGTGGAGTCTTTCTGCCAAAGTTCTTCTTGATACTGCAAGGAGAATTAGAGTTTTTGGCTGAAAACGCACATGTGTATGTAGGAAAAGTTAGCTTCCTTTCAAAACGTCCATTGTAAAACGGTGTCAAACTGCTTCCACAACCAAATGTTCAAGTAGAGCAACATTGAACATCACTAGGTGTTCAACTTTCAAAGTTAAGTACGTGGAACAAAGTGGTTTCTGGACATGTATTTTAAATTTCTTTGGAAGCGATTTTCCCTAGTATTATTTTGCTTAGGAAGTGCAGTTCATTCTTAGGCCCAAAACTCAACTAGGAGATACAACAAAGATCTTTAGGTATGAAAAAGAGCTCCAAGAGTGGAGTCTATCTGCAAAGGACTTTCTGATACTCCTAGAAGGAGTACAGTTTTTGGCTGAAAAACCACATGCTGATGAGGGGAATGTTAGCTTCCTTTCAAAACGTCCATTGTAAAACTGTGTCAAACTGCTTCCACAACCAAATGTTCAAGTAGAGGAACTTTGAACATCACTAGGTGTTCAACTTCCAAAGCTAAGTTAGTGGAACAAACTGCTTTAGGTGAGTGTATTGTACATATTCGTTGGAAGCGGGATTCCCTATTATTACTTAGATTTGAAAGAGAAGTGTATTCTTAGGCCCAAAACTCAACTTGCAGCTACAACAAATATCTTTAGGTATGAAAATTAGCTTCTCGAGCGGAGTCTTTCTGCCAAAGATCTTTCTGATACTCCAAGGAGAAGTAGAGTTGTTGGCTGAACAACCACTTGTTGTATCTGGGCAAAGTTAGATTCCTTTCAATAGGTCTATTGTAAAACAGTGTCAAACTGCTTCCGAAACAAAATTTTCAAGTAGAGCACTATGGTACATCACTAGGTGTTCTACTTCCAAAGTTAAGTAAGTAGAACAAACTGGTTTCTGTGAGTGTATGGGAAAACTTGGTTGGGAGAAAATTTCCTAGGTATTTCTTGGCTTAGGAAGTGTAGTGCATTCTTAGGCCCCAAACTCAGCTTGCAGCTACAACAAAGATATTTAGGGATGAAAATGAGCTTGATGAGTGGAGTCTTTCTGCCAAAGTTCTTTCTGATACTGCATGGAGAAGTAGAGTTTTTGGCTGAAAACCCACATGCTTATGTGGGAAAAGTTAGCTTCCTTTCAAAACGTCCATTGTAAAACGGTGTCAAACTGCTTCCACAACCAAATGTTCAAGTAGAGCAACATTGAACATCACTAGGTGTTCAACTTCCAAAGTTAAGTAAGTGGATCAAAGTGGTTTCTGGACATGTATTGTAAAATTTCTTTGGAAGCGAGTTTCCCTAGTATTATTTTGCTTAGGAAGTGCAGTTCATTCTTAGGCCCAAAACTCAACTAGGAGATACAACAAAGATCTTTAGGTATGAAAAAGAGCTCCAAGAGTGGAGTCTATCTGCAAAGGACTTTCTGATACTCCTAGAAGGAGTACAGTTTTTGGCTGAAAAACCACATGCTGATGAGGAGAATGTTAGCTTCCTTTCAAAACGTCCTTTTGAAAACTGTGTCAAACTGCTTCCACAACCAAATGTTCAAGTAGAGGAACTTTGAACATCACTAGGTGTTCAACTTCCAAAGCTAAGTTAGTGGAACAAACTGCTTTAGGTGAGTGTATTGTACAATTTCGTTGGAAGCGGGATTCCCTATTATTACTTAGCTTTGAAAGTGTAGTGTATTCTTAGGCCCAAAACTCAACTTGCAGCTACAACAAATATCTTTAGGTATGAAAATTAGCTTCTTGAGTGGAGTCTTTCTGCCAAAGATCTTGCTGATAGTCCAAGGAGAAGTAGAGTTGTTGGCTGAACTATAACATGCTGTATCTGGGCCTAGTTAGCTTCCTTTCAATAGGTCCGTTGTAAAAGAGTTTCAAACTAATTCCAAAACCAAATGTTCAAGTAGAGCACTATGGTACTTCACTAGGTGTTCTACTTCCAAAGTGAAGTAAGTAGAACAAACTGGTTTCTGTGACTGTATGGGAAAATTTGGTTGGAGGAAGATTTCCTTAGTATTTCTTGGCTTAGGAAGTCTAGTGCATTCTTGGGCCCAAAAGTCAATCTGTACCTACAACAAAGATCTTTAGGTATGAAAATCAGCTCCATGAGTGGAGTCTTTCTGCCAAAGATCTTGCTGATAATCCAAGGAGAAGTAGAGTTGTTGGCTGATCTATCACATGCTGAATCGGGGCATAGTTAGCTTCCTTTCAATAGGTCTGTTGTAAAAGAGTTTCAAACTACTTCCAAAACCAAATGTTCAAGTAGAGCACTATGGTACTTCACTAGGTGTTCTACTTCCAAAGTGAAGTAAGTAGAACAAACTGGTTTCTGTGAGTGTATGGGAAAATTTGGTTGGAGGAAGATTTCCTTAGTATTTCTTGGCTTAGGAAGCCTAGTGCATTCTTGGGCCCAAAAGTCAATCTGTACCTACAACAAAGATCTTTAGGTATGAAAATCAGCTCCATGAGTGGAGTCATTGTGCCAGAGATCTTTCTGAATCTCCAAGGAAATGTACACTTTTTGGTTGAAAATCTACATGCTTATCTGGGAAAATTATGCTTCATTTTTTAAGGTCCATTGTAAAACAGTTTCAAACTGCTTCTAAAACCCAATTTTCTAATAGAACAACATTGACTATCACTAGGTGTTCACCTTGGAAAGTTAAGAAAGCCGATCCAACAGCTTTGTGGACGTGTATTGAAAAATTTCGTTGGGAGCGGGTTTTCCTAGTATTACTTTGCTTAGGAAGTGAAGTTCATTCTTAGGCCCCAAACTCAGCTTGCAGCTACAACAAAGATATTTAGGGATGAAAATGAGCTTGATGAGTGGAGTCTTTCTGCCAAAGTTCTTTCTGATACTGCATGGAGAAGTAGAGTTTCTGGCTGAAAACCCACATGCTTATGTGGGAAAAGTTAGCTTCCTTTCAAAACGTCCATTGTAAAACGGTGTCAAACTGCTTCCACAACCAAATGTTCAAGTAGAGCAACATTGAACATCACTAGGTGTTCAACTTCCAAATTTAAGTAAGTGGATCAAAGTGGTTTCTGGACATGTATTGTAAAATTTCTTTGGAAGCGAGTTTCCCTAGTATTATTTTGCTTAGGAAGTGCAGTTCATTCTTAGGCCCAATACTCAACTAGGAGATACAAGAAAGATCTTTCGGTATGAAAATGAGCTTGATGAGTGGAGTCTTTCTGCCAAAGAACTTTCTGATACTCCAAGGAGAAATACAGTTTTTGGATGAAAAACCCCATACCTATGTGGGGAAAGTTAGCTTCCTTTCAAAACGTCATTGTAAAACTGTGTCAAACGGCTTCCACAACCAAATGTTCAAGTAGAGCAACATTGAACATCACTAGGTGTTCAACTTCCAAAGCTACGTTAGTGGAACAAACTGGTTTAGGTGAGTGTATTGTACAATTTCGTTGGAAGCGGGATTCCCTATTATTACTTAGCTTTGAAAGCGTAGTGTATTCTTAGGCCCAAAACTCAGCTTGCAGCTGTAATGAAGATATTTAGGGATGAACATGAGCTCGATGAGTGGAGTCTTTCTGCCAAAGTTCTTCCTGATACTGCAAGGAGAAGTAGAGTTTTTGGCTGAAAACGCACATGCGTATGTAGGAAAAGTTAGCTTCCTTTCAAAACGTCCATTGTAAAACGGTGTCAAACTGCTTCCACAACCAAATGTTCAAGTAGAGGAACATTGAACATCACTAGGTGTTCAACTTCCAAAGCTAAGTTAGTGGAACAAACTGCTTTAGGTGAGTGTATTGAACATATTCGTTGGAAGCGGGATTCCCTATTATTACTTAGCTTTGAAAGCGTAGTGTATTCTTAGGCCCAAAACTCAGCTTGCAGCTATAATGAAGATATTTAGGGATGAACATGAGCTCGATGAGTGGAGTCTTTCTGCCAAAGTTCTTCCTGATACTGCAAGGAGAAGTAGAGTTTTTGGCTGAAAACTCACATGCGTATGTAGGAAAAGTTAGCTTCCTTTCAAAACGTCCATTGTAAAACGGTGTCAAACTGCTTCCACAACCAAATGTTCAAGTAGAGGAACATTGAACATCACTAGGTGTTCAACTTCCAAAGTTAAGTAAGTGGAACAAAGTGGTTTCTGGACATGTATTGTAAAATTTCTTTGGAAGTGAGTTTCCCTAGTATTATTTTGCTTAGGAAGTGCAGTTCATTCTTAGGCCCAAAACTCAACTAGGAGATACAGCAAAGATCTTTAGGTATGAAAAAAAGCTCCAAGAGTGGAGACTATCTCCAAAGGACTTTCTGATACTCCTAGAAGGAGTACTGTTTTTGGCTGAAAAACCACATGATGATGAGGGGAATGTTAGCTTCCTTTCAAAACGTCCATTGTAAAACTGTGTCAAACTGCTTCCACAACCAAATGTTCAAGTAGAGGAACTTTGAACATCACTAGGTGTTCAACTTCCAAAGCTAAGTTAGTGGAACAAACTGCTTTATGTGAGTGTATTGTACATATTCGTTGGGAGCCGGGTTTTCCTAGTATTACTTTGCATAGGAAGTAAGGTCATTCTTAGGCTCAAAACTCAGCTTGCAGCTACAACAAAGATATTTAGGGATGAAAATGAGCTCGAAGAGTGGATCTTTCTGCCAAAGTTCTTTCTGATCCTGCAAGGAGAAGTAGAGTTTTTGGCTGAAATCCCCACATGCTTATGTGGGAAAAGTTAGCTTCCTTTCTAAACGTACACTGTAAAACGGTGTCAAACTGCTTCCACAACCAAATGTTCAAGTAGAGCAACATTGAACCTCACTAGGTGTTCAACTTCCAAAGTTAAGTAAGTGGAACAAAGTGTTTTCTGGACATGTATTGTAAAATTTCTTTGGAAGCGAGTTTCCCTAGTATTATTTTGCTTAGGAAGTGCAGTTCATTCTTAGGCGCAAAACTCAACTAGGAGATACAACAAAGATCTTTAGGTGTGAAAATGAGCTCCATGAGTGGAGTCTATCTGCCAAATAACTTTCTGATACTCCTAGGAGAAGTATAGTTTTTGGCTGAAAAACCACATACGGATGTGGGGAAAATTAGCTTCCTTTCAAAACGTCATTGTAAAACTGTGTCAAACGGCTTCCAGAACCAAATGTTCAAGTAGAGCAACATTGAACATCACCAGGTATTCAACTTCCAAAGCTAACTTAGTGGAACAAACTGGTTTAGGTGAGTGTATGTTACAATTTGGTTGGAAGCGGGATTCCCTATTATTACTTAGCTTTGAAAGTGTAGTGTATTCTTAGGCCCAAAACTGAACTTGCAGCTAAAACAAATATCTTTTGGTATGAAAATTAGCTTCTTGAGTGGAGTCTTTCTGCCAAAGATCTTGCTGATAGTCCAAGGATAAGTAGAGTTGTTGGCTGAACAACCACATGCTGTATCTGGGCAAAGTTAGCTTCCTTTCCATAGGTCCATTGTAAAACAGT
>AAPY01815750.1:0-49901 GCA_000181375.1 Tupaia belangeri
AACCTGCATCTAAACCCAATTTTCTAATAGAGCAACATTGACCATCAGTAGGTGTTCACCTTGCAAAGTTAAGTAAGTGGATCCAACTGCTTTGTGAACGTGTATTGTAATATTTCATTGGAAGCGGATTTCCCTAGTACTACTTTGCTTAGGAAGTGAAGTTCATTCTTAGGCCCAAAACTCAGCTTGCAGCTACAAAAAGATATTTAGGGAAGATAATGAGCTCGATGTGTGGAGGCTTTCTGCCAAATTTCTTTCTGATACTGCAAGGAGAAGTAGAGTTTTTGGCTGAAAACCCACATGCTTATGTGGGAAAAGTTAGCTTCCTTTCAAAACGTCCATTGTAAAACGGTGTCAAACTTCTTCCACAACCAAATGTTCAAGTAGAGCAACATTAAACATCACTAGGTGTTCAACTTCCAAAGTTAAGTAAGTGGAACAATGTGGTTTCTGGACATGTATTGTAAAATTTCTTTGGAAGCGAGTTTCCCTAGTATTATTTTGCTTAGGAAGTGCAGTTCATTCTTAGGCCCGAAACTCAACTAGGAGATACAACAAAGATCGTTCGGTATGAAAATGAGCTCCATGAGTGGAGTCTTTCTGCCATAGAACTTTCTGATACTCCTAGGAGAAGTACAGTTTTTGGCTGAAAAACCACATGCTTATGTGGGGAAAATTAGCTTCCTTTCAAAACGTCCATTGTAAAACTGTGTCAAACTGCTTCCACAACCAAATGTTCAAGTAGAGCAACATTGAACATCACTAGGGATTCAACTTCCAAAGCTAAGTTAGTGGAACAAACTGATTTAGGTGAGTGTATTGTACAATTTCTTTGGAAGCGGGATTCCCTATTATTACTTAGCTTTGAAAGTGTAGTGTATTCTTAGGGCCAAAACTCACCTTGCAGCTACAACAAATATCTTTAGGTATGAAAATTAGCTTCTCGGGCGGAGTCTTTCTGCCAAAGTTCTTGCTGATACTCCAAGGAGAATAGAGTTGTTGGCTGAACAACCACATGCTGTATCTGGACAAAGGTAGCTTCCTTTCAATAGGTCCATTGGAAAACAGTGTCAAACTGCTTCCAAAACCAAATGTTCAAGTAGAGCTTTATGGTACATCACAAGGTGTTCAACATTCAAAGTTAAGTAGGTAGAACAAACTGGTTTCTGTGAGTGTATGGGAAAATTTGGTTGGAAGATTTCCCTAGTATTTCTTGGCTTAGGAAGTCTAGTGCATTCTTAGGCCCAAAGTCAATCTGTACCTACAACAAAGATCATTAGGTATGATAATCAGCTCCATGAGTGGAGTCATTGTGTCAGAGATCTTTCTGAAACTCCAAGGAAATGTACACTTTTTGGCAGAAAATCTACATGCTTATCTGAGAAAATTATGCTTCATTACAAAAGTTCCATTGTAAAACAGTTTCAAACTGCTTCTAAAACCCAATTTTCTAATAGAGCAACATTGACCATCACTAGGTGTTCACCTTGCAAAGTTAAGTAATTGGATCTAACTGCTTTGTGGACGTGTATTGTAAAATTTCGTTGGAAGCGGCTTTCCCTAGTATTACTTTGCTTAGGAAGTGAAGTTCATTCTTAGGCCCAAAACTCAGCTTGCAACTACAACAAAGATATTTAGGGATGAAAATGAGCTCGATGATGGAGTCTTTCTGCCAAAGTTCTGTCTGATACTGCAAGGAGAAGTAGAGTTTTTGGCTAAAAATCCCACATGCTTATGTGAGAAAAGTTAGCTTCCTTTCAAAACGTCCATTGTAAAACGGTGTCAAACTTCTTCCACATCCAAATGTTCAAGTAGAGCAACATTGAACATCACTAGGTGTTCAACTTCCAAAGTTAAGTAAGTGGAACAAAGTGGTTTCTGGACATGTATTGTAAAATTTCTTTTGAAGCGAGTTTCCCTAGTATTATTTTGCTTAGGAAGTGCAGTTCATTCTTAGGCCCGAAACTCAACTAGGAGATACAACAAAGATCGTTCGGAATGAAAATGAGCTCCATGAGTGGAGTCTTTCTGCCAAAGAACTTTCAGATACTCCTAGGAGAAGTACAGTTTTTGGCTGAAAAACCACATGCTTATGTGGGGAAAGTTAGCTTCCTTTCAAAGGTCCATTGTAAAACTGTGTCAAACTGCTTCCACAACCAAATGTTCAAGTAGAGCAACATTTGAACATCACTAGGTGTTCAACTTCCAAAGCTAAGTTAGTGGAACAAACTGATTTAGGTGAGTGTATTGTACAATTTCATTGGAAGCGGGATTCCCTATTATTACTTAGCTTTGAAAGTGTAGTGTATTCTTAGGGCCAAAACTCAACTTGCAGCTACAACAAATATCTTTAGGTATGAAAATTAGCTTCTCGAGTGGAGTCTTTCTGCCAAAGTTCTTGCTGATACTCCAAGGAGAAGTAGAGTTGTTGGCTGAACAACCACATGCTGTATCTGGACAAAGGTAGCTTCCTTTCAATAGGTCCATTGGAAAACAGTGTCAAACTGCTTCCAAAACCAAATGTTCAAGTAGAGCTTTATGGTACATCACAAGGTGTTCAACATTCAAAGTTAACTAGGTAGAACAAACTGGTTTCTGTGAGTGTATGGGAAAATTTGGTTGGAAGAAGATTTCCCTAGTATTTCTTGGCTTAGGAAGTCTAGTGCATTATTAGGCCCAAAGTCAATCTGTACCTACAACAAAGATCTTTAGGTATGAAAATCAGCTCCATGAGTGGAGTCATTGTGCCAGAGATCTTTCTGAATCTCCAAGGAAATGTACACTTTTTGGCAGAAAATCTACATGCTTATCTGGGAAAATTATGCTTCATTTCAAAAGGTCCATTGTAAAACAGTTTGAAACTGCTTCTAAAACCCAATTTTCTAATAGAGCAACATTGACCATCACTAGGTGTTCACCTTGCAAAGTTAAGTAAGTGGATCCAACTGCTTTGTGGACGTGTATTGTAAAATTTCGTTGGAAGCGGGTTTCCCTAGTATTACTTTGCTTAGGAAGTGAAGTTCATTCTTAGGCCCAAAACTCAGCTTGCAACTACAACAAAGATATTTAGGGATGAAAATGAGCTCGATGATGGAGTCTTTCTGCGAAAGTTATGTCTGATACTGCAAGGAGAAGTAGAGTTTTTGGCTAAAAAACCCACATGCTTATGTGGGAAAAGTTAGCTTCCTTTCAAAACGTCCATTGTAAAACGGTGTCAAACTTCTTCCACAACCAAATGTTCAAGTAGAGCAACATTGAACATCACTAGGTGTTCAACTTCCAAAGTTAAGTAAGTGGAACAAAGTGGTTTCTGGACATGTATTGTAAAATTTCTTTGGAAGCGAGTTTCCCTAGTATTATTTTGCTTAGGAAGTGCAGTTCATTCTTAGGCCCGAAACTCAACTAGGAGATACAACAAAGATCGTTCGGAATGAAAATGAGCTCCATGAGTGGAGTCTTTCTGCCAAAGAACTTTCAGATACTCCTAGGAGAAGTCCAGTTTTTGGCTGAAAAACCACATGCTTATGTGGGGAAAGTTAGCTTCCTTTCAATAGGTCCATTGTAAAACTGTGTCAAACTGCTTCCACAACCAAATGTTCAAGTAGAGCAACATTGAACATCACTAGGTGTTCAACTTCCAAAGCTAAGTTAGTGGAACAAACTGGTTTAGGTGAGTGTATTGTACAATTTCATTGGAAGCGGGATTCCCTATTATTACTTAGCTTTGAAAGTGTAGTGTATTCTTAGGGCCAAAACTCAACTTGCAGCTACAACAAATATCTTTAGGTATGAAAATTAGCTTCTCGAGCGGAGTCTTTCTGACAAAGATCTTGCTGATACTCCAAGGAGAAGTAGAGTTGTTGGCTGAACAACCACATGCTGTATCTGGACAAAGGTAGCTTCCTTTCAATAGGTCCATTGGAAAACAGTGTCAAACTGCTTCCAAAACCAAATGTTCAAGTAGAGCTTTATGGTACATCACAAGGTGTTCAACATTCAAAGTTAACTAGGTAGAACAAACTGGTTTCTGTGAGTGTATGGGAAAATTTGGTTGGAAGATTTCCCTAGTATTTCTTGGCTTAGGAAGTCTAGTGCATTCTTAGGCCCAAAGTCAATCTGTACCTACAACAAAGATCATTAGGTATGATAATCAGCTCCATGAGTGGAGTCATTGTGCCAGAGATCTTTCTGAAACTCCAAGGAAATGTACACTTTTTGGCTGAAAGTCTTCATGCTTATCTGGGAAAATTATGCTTTATTTCAAAAGGTACATTGTAAAACAGTTTCAAACTGCTTCTAAAACCCAATTTTCTAATAGAGCAACATTGACCATCACTAGGTGTTCACCTTGCAAAGTTAAGTAAGTGGATCTAACTGCTTTGTGGACGTGTATTGTAAAATTTCGTTGGAAGCGGGTTTCCCTAGTATTACTTTGCTTTGGAAGTGAAGTTCATTCTTAGGCCCAAAACTCAGCTTGCAGCTACAACAAAGATATTTAGGGATGAAAATGAGCTCGATGATGGAGTCTTTCTGCCAAAGTTCTGTCTGATACTGCAAGGAGAAGTAGAGTTTTTGGCTAAAAATCCCACATGCTTATGTGGGAAAAGTTAGCTTCCTTTCAAAACGTCCATTGTAAAACGGTGTCAAACTTCTTCCACATCCAAATGTTCAAGTAGAGCAACATTGAACATCACTAGGTGTTCAACTTCCAAAGTTAAGTAAGTGGAACAAAGTGGTTTCTGGACATGTATTGTAAAATTTCTTTGGAAGCGAGTTTCCCTAGTATTATTTTGCTTAGGAAGTGCAGTTCATTCTTAGGCCCGAAACTCAACTAGGAGATACAACAAAGATCGTTCGGAATGAAAATGAGCTCCATGAGTGGAGTCTTTCTGCCAAAGAACTTTCAGATACTCCTAGGAGAAGTACAGTTTTTGGCTGAAAAACCACATGCTTATGTGGGGAAAGTTATCTTCCTTTCAAAAGGTCCATTGTAAAACTGTGTCAAACTGCTTCCACAACCAAATGTTCAAGTAGAGCAACATTGAACATCACTAGGTGTTCAACTTCCAAAGCTAAGTTAGTGGAACAAACTGATTTAGGTGAGTGTATTGTACAATTTCGTTGGAAGCGGGATTCCCTATTATTACTTAGCTTTGAAAATGTACTGTATTCTTAGGACCAAAACTCAACTTGCAGCTACAACAAATATCTTTAGGTATGAAAATTAGCTTCTCGAGTGGAGTCTTTCTGCCAAAGTTCTTGCTGATACTCCAAGGAGAAGTAGAGTTGTTGGCTGAACAACCACATGCTGTATCTGGACAAAGGTAGCTTCCTTTCAATAGGTCCATTGGAAAACAGTGTCAAACTGCTTCCAAAACCAAATGTTCAAGTAGAGCTTTATGGTACATCACAAGGTGTTCAACATTCAAAGTTAAGTAGGTAGAACAAACTGGTTTCTGTGAGTGTATGGGAAAATTTGGTTGGAAGATTTCCCTAGTATTTCTTGGCTTAGGAAGTCTAGTGCATTCTTAGGCCCAAAGTCAATCTGTACCTACAACAAAGATCATTAGGTATGATAATCAGCTCCATGAGTGGAGTCATTGTGCCAGAGATCTTTCTGAGACTCCAAGGAAATGTACACTTTTTGGCAGAAAATCTACATGCTTATCTGAGAAAATTATGATTCATTTCAAAAGTTCCATTGTAAAACAGTTTCAAACTGCTTCTAAAACCCAATTTTCTAATAGAGCAACATTGACCATCACTAGGTGTTCACCTTGCAAAGTGAAGTAAGTGGATCCAACTGCTTTGTGGACGTGTATTGTAAAATTTCGTTGGAAGCGGGTTTCCCTAGTATAACTTTGCTTAGGAAGTGAAGTTCATTCTTAGGCCCAAAACTCAGCAAGCAACTACAAGAAAGATATTTAGGGATGAAAATGAGCTCGATGATGGAGTCTTTCTGCCAAAGTTCTGTCTGATACTGCAAGGAGAAGTAGAGTTTTTGGCTAAAAATCCCACATGCTTATGTGGGAAAAGTTAGCTTCCTTTCAAAACGTCCATTGTAAAACGGTGTCAAACTTCTTCCACAACCAAATGTTCAGTAGAGCAACAGTTGAACATCAATAGGTGATCAAACTCCAAAGTTAAGTAAGTGGAACAAAGTGGTTTCTGGACATGTATTGTAAAATTTCTTTGGAAGCGAGTTTCCCTAGTATTATTTTGCTTAGGAAGTGCAGTTCATTCTTAGGCCCGAAACTCAACTAGGAGATACAACAAAGATCGTTCGGAATGAAAATGAGCTCCCTGAGTGGAGTCTTTCTGCTAAAGAACTTTCAGATACTCCTAGGAGAAGTACAGTTTTTGGCTGAAAAACCACATGCTTATGTGGGGAAAATTAGCTTCCTTTCAAAACGTCCATTGTAAAACTGTGTCAAACTGCTTCCACAACCAAATGTTCAAGTAGAGCAACATTGAACATCACTAGGTGTTCAACTTCCAAAGCTAAGTTAGTGGAACAAACTGGTTTAGGTGAGTGTATTGTACAATTTCGTTGGAAGCGGGATTCCCTATTATTACTTAGCTTTGAAAGTGTAGTGTATTCTTAGGGCCAAAACTCAACTTGCAGCTACAACAAATATCTTTAGGTATGAAAATTAGCTTCTCGAGCGAGGTCTTTCTGCCAAAGATATTGCTGATACTCCATGGAGAAGTAGAGTTGTTGGTGGAACAACCACATGTTGTATCTGGACAAAGGTAGATTCCTTTCAATAGGTCCATTGGAAAACAGTGTCAAACTGCTTCCAAAACCAAATGTACAAGTAGAGCTTTATGGTACATCACAAGGTGTTCCACGTCCAAAGTTAAGTAGGTAGAACAAACTGGTTTCTGGGTGTGTATGGGAACATTTGGGTGGAAGAAGATTTCCCTAGTATTTCTTGGCTTAGGAAGTCTAGTGCATTCTTAGGCCCAAAGTCATTCTGTACCTACAACAAAGATCTTTAGGTATGATAATCAGCTCCATGAGGGGAGTCATTGTGCCAGAGATCTTTCTGAAACTCCAAGGAAATGTACACTTTTTGGCAGAAAATCTACATGCTTATCTGAGAAAATTATGCTTCATTTCAAAAATTCCATTGTAAAACAGTTTCAAACTGCTTCTAAAACCCAATTTTCTAATAGAGCAACATTGACCATCACTAGGTGTTCACCTTGCAAAGTTAAGTAAGTGGATCCAACTGCTTTGTGGACGTGTATTGTAAAATTTCGTTGGAAGCGGGTTTCCCTAGTTTTAATTTGCTTTGGAAGTGAAGTTCATTCTTAGGCCCAAAACTCAGCTTGCAGCTACAACAAAGATATTTAGGGATGAAAATGAGCTCGAAGATGGAGTCTTTCTGCCAAAGTTCTTTCTGATACTGCAAGGAGAAGTAGAGTTTTTGGCTGAAAACCCACATGCTTATGTGGGAAAAGTTAGCTTCCTTTCAAAACGTTTATTGTAAAACGGTGTCAAACTTCTTCCACAACCAAATGTTCAAGTAGAGCAACATTGAACATCACTAGGTGTTCAACTTCCAAAGTTAAGTAAGTGGAACAAAGTGGTTTCTGGACATGTATTGTAAAATTTCTTTGGAAGCGAGTTTCCCTAGTATTATTTTGCTTAGGAAGTGCAGTTCATTCTTAGGCCCGAAACTCAACTAGGAGATACAACAAATATCGTTCGGAATGAAAATGAGCTAAATGAGTGGAGTCTTTCTGCCAAAGAACTTTCAGATACTCCTAGGAGAAGTCCAGTTTTTGGCTGAAAAACCACATGCTTATGTGGGGAAAGTTAGCTTCCTTTCAATAGGTCCATTGTAAAACTGTGTCAAACTGCTTCCACAACCAAATGTTCAAGTAGAGCAACATTGAACATCACTAGGTGTTCAACTTCCAAAGCTAAGTTAGTGGAACAAACTGGTTTAGGTGAGTGTATTGTACAATTTCGTTGGACGCGGGATTCCCTATTATTACTTAGCTTTGAAAGTGTAGTGTATTCTTAGGGCCAAAACTCAACTTGCAGCTACAACAAATATCTTTAGGTATGAAAATTAGCTTCTCGAGCGGAGTCTTTCTGCCAAAGATCTTGCTGATACTCCAAGGAGAAGTAGAGTTGTTGGCTGAACAACCACATGCTGTATTTAGACAAAGGTAGCTTCCTTTCAATAGGTCCATTGGAAAACAGTGTCAAACTGCTTCCAAAACCAAATGTTCAAGTAGAGCTTTATGGTACATCACAAGGTGTTCAACATCCAAAGTTAAGTAGGTAGAACAAATCTGGTTTTCTGTGAGTGTATTGTGAAAACTTTGGTTGGAAGAAGATTTCCCTAGTATTTCTTGGCTTAGGAAGTCTAGTGCATTCTTAGGCCCAAAAGTCAATATGTACCTACAACAAAGATCTTTAGGTATGATAATCAGCTCCATGAGTGGAGTCATTGTGCCAGAGATCTTTCTGAAACTCCAAGGAAATGTACACTTTTTGGCAGAAAATCTACATGCTTATTTGTGAAAATTATGCTTCATTTCAAAATTTCCATTGTAAAACAGTTTCAAACTGCTTCTAAAACCCAATTTTCTGATAGAGCAACATTGACCATCACTAAGTGTTCACCTTGCAAAGGTAAGTAAGTGGATCAAACTGCTTTGTGGACGTGTATTGTAAAATTTCGTTGGAAGCGGGTTTCCCTAGTATTACTTTGCTTAGGAAGTGAAGTTCATTCTTAGGCCCAAAACTCAGCTTGCAACTACAACAAAGATATTTAGGGATGAAAATGAGCTCGATGATGGAGTCTTTCTGCCAAAGTTCTGTCTGATACTGCAAGGAGAAGTAGAGTTCTTGGCTAAAAAACCCACATGCTTATGTGGGAATAGTTAGCTTCCTTTCAAAACGTCCATTGTAAAACGGTGTCAAACTTCTTCCACAACCAAATGTTCAAGTTGAGCAACATTGAACATCACTAGGTGTTCAACTTCCAAAGTAAAGTAAGTGGAACAAAGTGGTTTCTGGACATGTATTGTAAAATTTCTTTGGAAGCGAGTTTCCCTAGTATTATTTTGCTTAGGAAGTGCAGTTCATTCTTAGGCCCGAAACTCAACTAGGAGATACAACAAAGATTGTTCAGAATGAAAATGAGCTCCCTGAGTGGAGTCTTTCTGCTAAAGAACTTTCAGATACTCCTAGGAGAAGTACAGTTTTTGGCTGAAAAACCACATGCTTTTGGGGGAAAGTTAGCTTCTTTTCAAAACGTCCATTGTAAAACTGTGTCAAACTGCTTCCACAACCAAATGTTCAAGTAGAGCAACATTGAACATCACTAGGTGTTCAACTTCCAAAGCTAAGTTAGTGGAACAAACTGGTTAGGTGAGTGTATTGTACAATTTCGTTGGAAGCGGGATTCCCTATTATTACTTAGCTTTGAAAGTGTAGTGTATTCTTAGGGACAAAACTCAACTTGCAGCTACAACAAATATCTTTAGGTATGAAAATTAGCTTCTCGAGCGAGGTCTTTCTGCCAAAGATCTTGCTGATACTCCAAGGAGAAGTAGAGTTGTTGGCTGAACAACCACATGCTGTATCTGGACAAAGGTAGCTTCCTTTCAATAGGTCCATTGGAAAACAGTGTCAAACTGCTTCCAAAACCAAATGTTCAAGTAGAGCTTTATGGTACATCACAAGGTGTTCAACATCCAAAGTTAAGTAGGTAGAACAAACTGGTTTCCGGGAGTGTATGGGAAAATTTGGTTGGAAGAAGATTTCCCTAGTATTTCTTGGCTTAGGAAGTCTAGTGCATTATTAGGCCCAAAAGTCAATATGTACCTACAACAAAGATCTTTAGGTATGATAATCAGCTCCATGAGTGGAGTCATTGTGCCAGAGATCTTTCTGAGACTCCAAGGAAATGTACACTTTTTGGCAGAAAATCTACATGCTTATCGGTGAAAATTATGCTTCATTTCAAAAGTTCCATTGTAAAACAGTTTCAAACTGCTTCTAAAACCCAATTTTCTGATAGAGCAACATTGACCATCACTAGGTGTTCACCTTGCAAAGGTAAGTAAGTGGATCCAACTGCTTTGTGGACGTGTATTGTAAAATTTCGTTGGAAGCGGGTTTCCCTAGTATTACTTTGCTTAGGAAGTGAAGTTCATTCTTAGGCCCAAACTCAGCTTGCAACTACAACAAAGATATTTAGGGATGAAAATGAGCTCGATGATGGAGTCTTTCTGCCAAAGTTCTGTCTGATACTGCAAGGAGAAGTAGAGTTTTTGGCTTAAAAACCCACATGCTTATGTGGGAAAAGTTAGCTTCCTTTCAAAACGTCCATTGTAAAACGGTGTCAAACTTCTTCCACAACCAAATGTTCAAGTTGAGCAACATTGAACATCACTAGGTGTTCAACGTCCAAAGTTAAGTAAGTGGAACAAAGTGGTTTCAGGACATGTATTGTAAAATTTCTTTGGAAGCGAGTTTCCCTAGTATTATTTTGCTTAGGAAGTGCAGTTCATTCTTAGGCCCGAAACTCAACTAGGAGATACAACAAAGATCGTTCGGTATGAAAATGAGCTCCATGAGTGGAGTCTTTCTGCCAAAGAACATTCAGATACTCCTAGGAGAAGTACAGTTTTTGGCTGAAAAACCACATGCTTATGTGGGGAAAGTTAGCTTCCTTTCCAAACGTCCATTGTAAAACTGTGTCAAACTGCTTCCACAACCAAATGTTCAAGTAGAGCAACATTGAACATCACTAGGTGTTCAACTTCCAAAGCTAAGTTAGTGGAACAATCTGGTTTAGGTGAGTGTATTGTACAATTTCGTTGGAAGCGGGATTCCCTATTATTACTTAGCTTTGAAAGTGTAGTGTATTCTTAGGGCCAAAACTCAACTTGCAGCTACAACAAATATCTTTAGGTATGAAAATTAGCTTCTCGAGCGGAGTCTTTCTGCCAAAGATCTTGCTGATACTCCAAGGAGAAGTAGAGTTGTTGGCTGAACAACCACATGCTGTATCTGGACAAAGGTAGCTTCCTTTCAATAGGTCCATTGGAAAACAGTGTCAAACTGCTTCCAAAACCAAATGTTCAAGTAGAGCTTTATGGTACATCACAAGGTGTTCAACTTCCAAAGTTAAGTAGGTAGAACAAACTGGATTCTGGGAGTCTATGGGAAAATTTGGTTGGAAGAAGATTTCCCTAGTATTTCTTGGCTTAGGAAGTCTAGTGCATTCTTAGGCCCAAAAGTCAATCTGTACCTACAACAAAGATCTTTAGGTATGATAATCAGGTCCATGAGTGGAGTCATTGTGCCAGAGATCTTTCTGAAACTCCAAGGAAATGTACACTTTTTGGCAGAAAATCTACATGCTTATCTGGGAAAATTATGCTTCATTTCAAAAGGTCCATTGTAAAACAGTTTCAAACTGCTTCTAAAACCCAATTTTCTAATAGAGCAACATTGACCATCACTAGGTGTTCACCTTGCAAAGTTAAGTAAGTGGATCCAACTGCTTTGTTTACGTGTATTGTAAAATTTCGTTGGAAGCGGGTTTCCCTAGTATTACTTTGCTTAGGAAGTGAAGTTCATTCTTAGGCCCAAATCTCAGCTTGCAGCTACAACAAAGATATTTAGGGATGAAAATGAGCTCGATGATGGAGTCTTTATGCCAAAGTTCAGTCTGATACTGCAAGGAGAAGTAGAGTTTTTGGCTGAAAACCCACATGCTTATGTGGGAAATGTTAGCTTCCTTTCAAAACGTCCATTGTAAAACGGTGTCAAACTTCTTCCACAACCAAATGTTCAAGTAGAGCAACATTGAACATCACTAGGTGTTCAACGTCCAAAGTTAAGTACGTGGAACAAAGTGGTTTCAGGACATGTATTGTAAAATTTCTTTGGAAGCGAGTTTCCCTAGTATTATTTTGCTTAGGAAGTGCAGTTCATTCTTAGGCCCGAAACTCAACTAGGAGATACAACAAAGATCGTTCGGTATGAAAATGAGCTCCATGAGTGGAGTCTTTCTGCCAAAGAACATTCAGATACTCCTAGGAGAAGTACAGTTTTTGGCTGAAAAACCACATGCTTATGTGGGGAAAGTTAGCTTCCTTTCAAAACTTCCATTGTAAAACTGTGTCAAACTGCTTCCACAACCAAATGTTCAAGTAGAGCAACATTGAACATCACTAGGTGTTCAAATTCCAAAGCTAAGTTAGTGGAACAATCTGGTTTAGGTGAGTGCATTGTACAATTTCGTTGGAAGCGGGATTCCCTATTATTATTTAGCTTTGAAAGTGTAGTGTATTCTTAGGGCCAAAACTCAACTTGCAGCTACAACAAATATCTTTAGGTATGAAAATTAGCTTCTCGAGCGAGGTCTTTCTGCCAAAGATCTTGCTGATATTCAAAGGAGAAGTAGAATTGTTGGCTGAACAACCACATGTTGTATCTGGACAAAGGTAGCTTCCTTTCAATAGGTCCAATGGAAAACAGTGTCAAACTGCTTCCAAAACCAAATGTTCAAGTAGAGCTTTATGGTACATCACAAGCTGTTCAACTTCCAAAGTTAAGTAGGTAGAACAAACTGGTTTCTGTGAGTGTACGGGAAAATTTGGTTGGAAGAAGATTTCCCTAGTATTTCTTGGCTTAGGAAGACTAGTGCATTCTTAGGCCCAAAACTCAATCTGTACCTACAGCAAAGATCTATAGGTATGATAATCAGCTCCATGATTGGAGTCATTGTGCCAGAGACCTTTCTGAAACTCCAAGGAAATGTACACTTTTTGGCAGAAAATCTACATGCTTATCTGGGGAAATTATGCTTCATTTCAAAAGGTCCATTGTAAAACAGTTTCAAACTGCTTCTAAAACCCAATTTTCTAATAGAGCAACATTGACCATCACTAGGTGTTCACCTTGCAAAGTTAAGTAAGTGGATCCAACTGCTTTGTGGACGTGTATTGTACAATTTCGTTGGAAGCGGGTTTCCCTAGTATTACTTTGCTTAGGAAGTGAAGTTCATTCTTAGGCCCAAAACTCAGCTTGCAGCTACAAAAAGATATTTAGGGATGAAAATGAGCTCGATGATGGAGTCTTTCTGCCAAAGTTTTTTCTGATACTGCAAGGAGAAGTAGAGCTTTTGGCTGAAAACCCACATGCTTATGTGGGAAATGTTAGCTTCCTTTCAAAACGTCCATTGTAAAACGGTGTCAAACTTCTTCCACAACCAAATGTTCAAGTAGAGCAACATTGAACATCACTAGGTGTTCAACTTCCAAAGTTAAGTACGTGGAACAAAGTGGTTTCAGGACATGTATTGTAAAATTTCTTTGGAAGCGAGTTTCCCTAGTATTATTTTGCTTAGGAAGTGCAGTTCATTCTTTGGCCCGAAACTCAACTAGGAGATACAACAAAGATCGTTCGGTATGAAAATGAGCTCCATGAGTGGAGTCTTTCTGCCAAAGAACATTCAGATACTCCTAGGAGAAGTACAGTTTTTGGCTGAAAAACCACATGCTTATGTGGGGAATGTTAGCTTCCTTTCCAAACGTCCATTGTAAAACTGTGTCAAACTGCTTCCACAACCAAATGTTCAAGTAGAGCAACATTGAACATCACTAGGTGTTCAAATTCCAAAGCTAAGTTAGTGGAACAATCTGGTTTAGGTGAGTGTATTGTACAATTTCGTTGGAAGCGGGATTCGATATTATTACTTACCTTTGAAAGTGTAGTGTATTCTTAGGGCCAAAACTCAACTTGCAGCTACAACAAATATCTTTAGGTATGAAAATTAGCTTCTCGAGCGGAGTCTTTCTGCCAAAGATCTTGCTGATACTCCAAGGAGAAGTAGAGTTGTTGGCTGAACAACCACATGTTGTATCTGGACAAAGGTAGCTTCCTTTCAATAGGTCCATTGGAAAACAGTGTCAAACTGCTTCCAAAACCAAATGTTCAAGTAGAGCTTTATGGTACCTCACAAGGTGTTCAACATCCAAAGTTAAGTAGGTAGAGCAAACTGGTTTCTGGGACTGTATGGGAAAATTTTTGTGGAAGAAGATTTCCCTTGTATTTCTTGGCTTAGGAAGTCTAGTGCATTCTTAGGCCCCAAAGTCAATCTGTACCTACAACAAAGATCTTTAGGTATGAAAATCAGCTCCATGAGTGGAGTCATTGTTCCAGAGATCTTTCTAAATCTCCAAGGAAATGTACACTTTTTGGCAGAAAATCTACATGCTTATCTGAGAAAATTATGCTTCATTTCAAAAGGTCCATTGTAAAACAGTTTCAAACTGCTTCTAAAATCCAATTTTCTGATAGAGCAACATTGACCATCACTAGGTGTTCACCTTGCAAAGTTAAGTAAGTGGATCCAACTGCTTTGTTTACGTGTATTGTAAAATTTCGTTGGAAGCGGGTTTCCCTAGTATTACTTTGCTTAGGAAGTGAAGTTCATTCTTAGGCCCAAATCTCAGCTTGCAGCTACAACAAAGATATTTAGGGATGAAAATGAGCTCGATGATGGAGTCTTTCTGCCAAAGTTCAGTCTGATACTGCACGGAGAAGTAGAGTTTTTGGCTGAAAACCCACATGCTTATGTGGGAAATGTTAGCTTCCTTTCAAAACGTCCATTGTAAAACGGTGTCAAACTTCTTCCACAACCAAATGTTCAAGTAGAGCAACATTGAACATCACTAGGTGTTCAACGTCCAAAGTTAAGTAAGTGGAACAAAGTGGTTTCAGGACATGTATTGTAAAATTTCTTTGGAAGCGAGTTTCCCTAGTATTATTTTGCTTAGGAAGTGCAGTTCATTCTTAGGCCCGAAACTCAACTAGGAGATACAACAAAGATCGTTCGGTATGAAAATGAGCTCCATGAGTGGAGTCTTTCTGCCAAAGAACATTCAGATACTCCTAGGAGAAGCACAGTATTTGGCTGAAAAAACACATGCTTATGTGGGGAAAGTTAGCTTCCTTTCAAAACTTCCATTGTAAAACTGTGTCAAACTGCTTCCACAACCAAATGTTCAAGTAGAGCAACATTGAACATCACTAGGTGTTCAAATTCCAAAGCTAAGTTAGTGGATCAAACTCGATTAGGTGAGTGCATTGTACAATTTCGTTGGAAGCGGGATTCCCTATTATTACTTAGCTTTGAAAGTGTAGTGTATTCTTAGGGCCAAAACTCAACTTGCAGCTACAAAAAATATCTTTAGGTATGAAAATTAGCTTCTCGAGCGAGGTCTTTCTACAAAGAACTTGCTGATACTCCAAGGAGAAGTAGAGTTGTTGGCTGAACAACCACATGTTGTATCTGGACAAAGGTAGCTTACTTTCAATAGGTCCATTGTAAAACAGTGTCAAACTGCTTCCAAAACCAAATGTTCAAGTCGAGCTTTATGGTACCTCACAAGTGTTCAACTTCCAAAGTTAAGTAGGTAGAACAAACTGGTTTCCGGGAGTGTATGTGAAAATTTGGTTGGAAGAAGATTTCCCTAGTATTTCTTGGCTTAGGAAGTCTAGTGCATTCTTAGGCCCAAAAGTCAATCTGTACCTACAACAAACATCTTTAGGTATGATAATCAGGTCCATGAGTGGAGTCATTGTGCCAGAGATCTTTCTGAATCTCCAAAGAAATGTACACTTTTTGGCTGAAAAACTTGAGCTTATCTGGGAAAATTATGCTTCATTTCAAAAGGTCCATTGTAAAACAGTTTCAAACTGCTTCTAAAACCCAATTTTCTAATAGAGCAACATTGACCATCACTAGGTGTTCACCTTGCAAAGTTAAGTAAGTGGATCCAACTGCTTTGTGGACGTGTATTGTAAAATTTCGTTGGAAGCGGGTTTCCCTAGTATTACTTTGCTTAGGAAGTGAAGTTCATTCTTAGGCACAAATCTCAGCTTGCAGCTACAACAATGATATTTAGGGATGAAAATGAGCTCGATGATGGAGTCTTTCTGCCAAAGTTCTGTCTGATACTGCAAGGAGAAGTAGAGGTTTTGGCTAAAAAACCCACATGCTTATGTGGGAAAAGTTAGCTTCCTTTCAAAACATCCATTGTAAAACGGTGTCAAACTTCTTCCACAACCAAATGTTCAAGTAGAGCAACATTGAACATCACTAGGTCTTCAACTTCCAAAGTTAAGTAAGTGGAACAAAGTAGTTTCTGGACATGTATTGTAAAATTTCTTTGGAAGCGAGTTTCCCTAGTATTATTTTGCTTAGGAAGTGCAGTTCATTCTTAGGCCCGAAACTCAACTAGGAGATACAACAAAGATCGTTCGGAATGAAAATGAGCTCCATGAGTGGAGTCTTTCTGCCAAAGAACTTTCAGATACTCCTAGGAGAAGTACAGTTTTTGGCTGAAAAACCACATGCTTATGTGTGGAAAGTTAGCTTCCTTTCCAAACGTCCATTGTAAAACTGTGTGAAACTGCTTCCACAACCAAATGTTCAAGTAGAGCAACATTGAACATCACTAGGGGTTCAACTTCCAAAGCTAAGTTAGTGGAACAATCTGGTTTAGGAGAGTGTATTGTACAATTTCGTTGGAAGCGGGATTCCCTATTATTACTTAGCTTTGAAAGTGTAGTGTATTCTTAGGGCCAAAACTCAACTTGCAGCTACAAAAAATATCTTTAGGTATGAAAATTAGCTTCTCGAACGGAGTCTTTCTGCCAAAGATCTTGCTGATACTCCAAGGAGAAATAGAGTTGTTGGCTGAACAACCACATGCTGTATATTGACAAAGGTAGCTTCCTTTCAATAGGTCCATTGGAAAACAGTGTCAAACTGCTTCCAAAACCAAATGTTCAAGTAGAGCTTTATGGTACATCACAAGGTGTTCAACTTCCAAAGTTACGTAGGTAGAACAAACTGGTTTCTGGGAGTGTATGGGAAAATTTGGTTGGAAGAAGATTTCCCTAGTATTTCTTGGCATAGGAAGTCTAGTGCATTCTTAGGCATAAAAGTCAATCTGTACCTACAACAAAGATCTTTAGGTATGATAATCAGGTCCATGAGTGGAGTCATTGTGCCAGAGATCTTTCTGAAATTCCAAGGAAATGTACACTTTTTGGCAGAAAATCTACATGCTTATCTGGGAAAATTATGCTTCATTTCAAAAGGTCCATTGTAAAACAGTTTCAAACTGCTTCTAAAACCCAATTTTCTAATAGAGCAACATTGACCATCATTAGGTGTTCACCTTGCAAAGTTAAGTAAGTGGATCCAACTGCTTTGTGGACGTGTATTGTAAAATTTCATTGGAAGCGGGTTTCCCTAGTATTACTTTGCTTAGGAAGTGAAGTTCATTCTTAGGGACAAATCTCAGCTTGCAGCTACAACAAAGATATTTAGGGATGAAAATGAGCTCCATGAGTGGAGTCTTTCTGCCAAAGAACTTTCAGATACTCCTAGGAGAAGTACAGTTTTTGGCTGAAAAACCTCATGCTTATGTGGGGAAAGTTAGCTTCCTTTCAAAAGTTCTATTGTAAAAATGTGTCAAACTGCTTCCACAACCAAATGTTCAAGTAGAGCAACATTGAACATCACTAGGTGTTCAACTTCCAAAGCTAAGTTAGTGGAACAAACTCGTTTAGGTGAGTGTATTGTACAATTTCGTTGGAAGCGGGATTCCCTACTATTACTTAGCTTTGAAAGTGTAGTGTATTCTTAGGGCCAAAACTCAACTTGCAGCTACAACAAATATCTTTAGGTTTGAAAATTAGCTTCTCGAGCGAGGTCTTTCTGCAAAGATCTTGCTGATACTCCAAGGAGAAGTAGAGTTGTTGGCTGAACAACCACATGTTGTATCTGGACAAAGGTAGCTTCCTTTCAATAGGTCCATTGGAAAACAGTGTCAAACTGCTTCCAAAACCAAATGTTCAAGTAGAGCTTTGCGGTACATCACAAGGTGTTCAACTTCCAAAGTTAAGTAGGTAGAACACACTGGTATCCGGGAGTGTATGGGAAAATTTGGTTGGAAGAAGATTTCCCTAGTATTTCTTGGCTTAGGAAGTCTAGTTCATTCTTAGGCCCAAAAGTCAACCTGTACCTACAACAAAGATCTTTAGGTATGATAATCAGCTCCATTATTGGAGTCATTGTGCCAGAGATCTTTCTGAATCTCCAAGGAAATGTACACTTTTTGGCAGAAAATCTACGTGCTTATCTGGGAAAATTATGCTTCATTTCAAAAGTTCCATTGTAAAACAGTTTCAAACTGCTTCTAAAACTCAATTGTCTAATAGAGCAACATTGACCATCACGAGGTGTTCTCCTTGCAAAGTTAAGTAAGTGGATCCAACTGCTTTGTGGACGTGTATTGTAAAATTTTGTTGGAAGCGGGTTTCCCTAGTATTACTTTCCTTAGGAAGTGAAGTTCATTCTTAGGCCCAAAACTCAGCTTGCAGCTACAAAAAGATATTTAGGGATGAAAATGAGCTCGATGAGTGGAGTCTTTCTACCAAAGTTCTTTCTGATACTGCAAGGAGAAGTAGAGTTTTTGGCTGAAAACCCACATGCTTATGTGGGAAAAGTTAGCTTCCTTTCAAAACGTCCATTGTAAAACGGTGTCAAACTTCTTCCACAACCAAATGTTCAAGTAGAGCAACATTGAACATCACTAGGTGTTCAACTTCCAAAGTTAAGTAAGTGGAACAAAGTGGTTTCTGGGCATGTATTGTAAAATATCTTTGGAAGCGAGTTTCCCTATTATTATTTTGCTTAGGAAGTGCAGTTCATTCTTAGGCCCGAAACTCAACTAGGAGATACAACAAAGATCGTTCGGAATGAAAATGAGCTCCATGAGTGGAGTCTTTCTGCCAAAGAACTGTCAGATACTCCTAGGAGAAGTACAGTTTTTGGCTGAAAAACCACATGTTTATGTGGGGAAAGTTAGCTTCCTTTCCAAACGTCCATTGTAAAACTGTGTCAAACTGCTTCCACAACCAAATGTTCAAGTAGAGCAACATTGAACATCACTAGGTGTTCAACTTCCAAAGCTAAGTTAGTGGATCAAACTCGTTTAGGTGAGTGTATTGTATAATTTCATTGGAAGCGGGATTCCCTATTATTACTTAGCTTTGAAAGTGTAGTGTATTCTTAGGGCCAAAACTCAACTTGCAGCTACAACAAATATCTTTAGGTTTGAAAATTAGCTTCTCGGGCGAGGTCTTTCTGCCAAAGATCTTGCTGATACTCCAAGGAGAGGTAGAGTTGTTGGCTGAACAACCACATGTTGTATCTGGACAAAGGTAGCTTCCTTTCAATAGGTCCATTGGAAAACAGTGTCAAACTGCTTCCAAAACCAAATGTTCAAGTCGAGCTTTATGGTACCTCACAAGGTGTCCAACTTCCAAAGTTAAGTAGGTAGAACAAACTGGTTTCTGGGAGTGTATGGGAAAATTTGGTTGGAAGAAGATTTCCCTCGTATTTCTTGGCTTAGGAAGTCTAGTGCATTCTTAGGCCCAAAAGTCAATCTGTACCTACAAGAAAGATCTTTAGGTATGAAAATGAGCTCCATGAGTGGAGTCATTGGGCCAGAGATCTTCCTGAATCTCCAAGGAAATGTACACTTTTTGGCTGAAAATCTACGTGCTTATCTGGGAAAATTATGCTTCATTTCAAAAGGTCCATTGTAAAACAGTTTCAAACTGCTTCTAAAACCCAATTTTCTAATAGAGCAACATTGACCATCACGAGGTGTTCACCTTGCAAAGTTAAGTAAGTGGATCCAACTGCTTTGTGGACGTGTATTGTAAAATTTCGTTGGAAGCGGGTTTCCCTAGTATTACTTTGCTTAGGAAGTGAAGTTCATTCTTAGGCCCAAAACTCAGCTTGCAGCTACAAAAAGATATTTAGGGATGAAAATGAGCTCGATGAGTGGAGTCTTTCTACCAAAGTTCTTTCTGATACTGCAAGGAGAAGTAGAGTTTTTGGCTGAAAACCCACATGCTTATGTGGGAAAAGTTAGCTTCCTTTCAAAACGTCCATTGTAAAACGGTGTCAAACTTCTTCCACAACCAAATGTTCAAGTAGAGCAACATTGAACATCACTAGGTGTTCAACTTCCAAAGTTAAGTAAGTGGAACAAAGTGGTTTCTGGGCATGTATTGTAAAATATCTTTGGAAGCGAGTTTCCCTATTATTATTTTGCTTAGGAAGTGCAGTTCATTCTTAGGCCCGAAACTCAACTAGGAGATACAACAAAGATCGTTCGGAAGGAAAATGAGCTCCATGAGTGGAGTCTTTCTGCCAAAGAACTTTCAGATACTCCTAGGAGAAGTACAGTTTTTGGCTGAAAAACCACATGTTTATGTGGGGAAAGTTAGCTTCCTTTCCAAACGTCCATTGTAAAACTGTGTCAAACTGCTTCCACAACCAAATGTTCAAGTAGAGCAACATAGAACATCACTAGGTGTTCAACTTCCAAAGCTAAGTTAGTGGATCAAACTCGTTTAGGTGAGTGTATTGTACAATTTCATTGGAAGCGGGATTCCCTATTATTACTTAGCTTTGAAAGTGTAGTGTATTCTTAGGGCCAAAACTCAACTTGCAGCTACAACAAATATCTTTAGGTATGAAAATTAGCTTCTCGAGCGAGGTCTTTCTGCCAAAGATCTTGCTGATACTCCAAGGAGAAGTAGAGTTGTTGGCTGAACAACCACATGTTGTATCTGGACAAAGGTAGTTTCCTTTCAATAGGTCCATTGGACAACAGTGTCAAACTGCTTCCAAAACCAAATGTTCAAGTCGAGCTTTATGGTACCTCACAAGGTGTTCAACTTCCAAAGTTAAGTAGGTAGAACAAACTGGTTTCTGGGAGTGTATGGGAAAATTTGGGTGGAAGAAGATTTCCCTAGTATTTCTTGGCTTAGGAAGTCTAGTGCATTCTTAGGCCCAAAAGTCAATCTGTACCTACAACAAAGATCTTTAGGTATGATAATCAGGTCCATGAGTGGAGTCATTGTGCCAGAGATCTTTCTGAATCTCCAAGGAAATGTACACTTTTTGGCTGAAAATCTACATGCTTATCTGGGAAAATTATGCTTCATTTCAAAAGGTCCATTGTAAAACAGTTTCAAACTGCTTCTAAAACCCAATTTTCTAATAGAGCAACATTGACCATCACTAGGTGTTCACCTTGCAAAGTTAAGTAAGTGGATCCAACTGCTTTGTGGACGTGTATTGTAAAATTTCCTTGGAAGCGGGTTTCCCTAGTGTTACTTTGCTTAGGAAGTGAAGTTCATTCTTAGGCACAAATCTCAGCTTGCAGCTACAACAAAAATATTTAGAGATGAAAATGAGCTCGATGATGGAGTCTTTCGGCCAAAGTTCTGTCTGATACTGCAAGGAGAAGTAGAGGTTTTGGCTAAAAAACCCACATGCTTATGTGGGAAAAGTTAGCTTCCTTTCAAAACATCCATTGTAAAACGGTGTCAAACTTCTTCCACAACCAAATGTTCAAGTAGAGCAACATTGAACATCACTAGGTGTTCAACTTCCAAAGTTAAGTAAGTGGAACAAAGTAGTTTCTGGACATGTATTGTAAAATATCTTTGGAAGCGAGTTTCCCTAGTATTATTTTGCTTAGGAAGTGCAGTTCATTCTTAGGCCCGAAACTCAACTAGGAGATACGACAAAGATCGTTCGGAATGAAAATGAGCTCCATGAGTGGAGTCTTTCTGCCAAAGAACTTTCAGATACTCCTAGGAGAAGTACAGTTTTGGCTGAAAAACCACATGCTTCTGTGGGGAAAGTTATCTTCCTTTCAAAACGTCCATTGTAAAACTGTGTGAAACTGCTTCTACAACCAAAAGTTCAAGTAGAGCAACATTGAACATCACTAGGTGTTCAACTTCCAAAGCTAAGTTAGTGGAACAAACTGGTTTAGGTGAGTGTATTGTACAATTTCGTTGGAAGCGGGATTCCCTATTATTACTTAGCTTTGAAAGTGTAGTGCATTCTTAGGGCCAAAACTCAACTTGCAGCTACAACAAATATCTTTACGTATGAAAATTAGCTTCTCGAGCGGAGTCTTTCTGCCAAAGATCTTGCTGATACTCCAAGGAGAAGTAGAGTTGTTGACTGAACAACCACATGCTGTATCTGGACAAAGGTAGCTTCCTTTCAATAGGTCCATTGGAAAACAGTGTCAAACTGCTTCCAAAACCAAATGTTCAAGTCGAGCTTTATGGTACCTCACAAGGTTTTCAACTTCCAAAGTTAAGTAGGTAGAACACACTGGTATCCGGGAGTGTATGGGAAAATTTGGTTGGAAGAAGATTTCCCTAGTATTTCTTGGCTTAGGAAGTCTAGTTCATTCTTAGGCCCAAAAGTCAACCTGTACCTACAACAAAGATCTTTAGGTATGATAATCAGCTCCATTATTGGAGTCATTGTGCCAGAGATCTTTCTGAATCTCCAAGGAAATGTACACTTTTTGGCAGAAAATCTACATGCTTATCTGGGAAAATTATGCTTCATTTCAAAAGTTCCATTGTAAAACAGTTTCAAACTGCTTCTAAAACTCAATTTTCTAATAGAGCAACATTGACCATCACTAGGTGTTCACCTTGCAAAGTTAAGTAAGTGGATCCAACTGCTTTGTGGACGTGTATTGTAAAATTTCGTTGGAAGCGGGTTTCCCTAGTATTACTTTGCTTAGGAAGTGAAGTTCATTCTTAGGCCCAAAACTCAGCTTGCAGCTACAAAAAGATATTTAGGGATGAAAATGAGCTCGATGAGTGGAGTCTTTCTACCAAAGTTCTTTCTGATACTTCAAGGAGAAGTAGAGTTTTTGACTGAAAACCCACATGCTTATGTGGGAAAAGTGAGCTTCCTTTCAAAACGTCCATTGTAAAATGGTGTCAAACTTCTTCCACAACCAAATATTCAAGTAGAGCAACATTGAACATCACTAGGTGTTCAACTTCCAAAGTTAAGTAAGTGGAACAAAGTGGTTTCTGGACATGTATTGTAAAATTTCTTTGGAAGCGAGTTTCCCTAGTATTATTTTGCTTAGGAACTGCAGTTCATTCTTAGGCCGAAACTCAACTAGGAGATACAACAAAGATCGTTCGGTATGAAAATGAGCTCCATGAGTGGAGTCTTTCTGCCAAAGAACTTTCAGATACTCCTAGGAGAAGTACAGTTTTTGGCTGAAAAACCACATGCTTATGTGGGGAAAGTTAGCTTCCTTTCCAAACGTCCATTGTAAAACTGTGTGAAACTGCTTCCACAACCAAATGTTCAAGTAGAGCAACATTGAACATCACTAGGTGTTCAACTTCCAAAGCTATGTTAGTGGATCAAACTCGTTTAGGTGAGTGTATTGTACAATTTCATTGGAAGCAGGATTCCCTATTATTACTTAGCTTTGAAAGTGTAGTGTATTCTTAGGGCCAAAACTCAACTTGCAGCTACAACAAATATCTTTAGGTATGAAAATTAGCTTCTCGAGCAGAGTCTTTCTGCCAAAGATCTTGCTGATACTCCAAGGAGAAGTAGAGTTGTTGGCTGAACAACCACATGTTGTATCTGGACAAAGGTAGCTTCCTTTCAATAGGTCCATTGGAAAACAGTGTCAAACTGCTTCCAAAACCAAATGTTCAAGTCGAGCTTTATGGTACCTCACAAGGTGTTCAACTTCCAAAGTTAAGTAGGTAGAACAAACTGGTTTCTGGGAGTGTATGGGAAAATTTGGGTGGAAGAAGATTTCCCTAGTATTTCTTGGCTTAGGAAGTATATAGTGCATTCTTAGGCCCAAAAGTCAATCTGTACCTACAACAAAGATCTTTAGGTATAAAAATGAGCTCCATGAGTGGAGTCATTGGGCCAGAGATCTTTCTGAATCTCCAAGGAAATGTACACTTTTTGGCTGAAAATCTACGTGCTTATCTGGGAAAATTATGCTTCATTTCAAAAGGTCCATTGTAAAACAGTTTCAAACTGCTTCTAAAACCCAATTTTCTAATAGAGCACCATTGATCATCACTAGGTGTTCACCTTGCAAAGTTAAGTAAGTGGATCCAACTGCTTTGTGGACGTGTATTATAAAATTTCGTTGGAAGCGGGTTTCCCTAGTATTACTTTGCTTAGGAAGTGAAGTTCATTCTTAGGCACAAATCTCAGCTTGCAGCTACAACAAAGATATTTAGGGATGAAAATGAACTCGATGATGGAGTCTTTCTGCTAAAGTTCTGTCTGATACTGCAAGGAGAAGTAGAGGTTTTGGCTAAAAATCCCACATGCTTATGTGGGAAAAGTTAGCTTCCTTTCAAAACATCCATTGTAAAACGGTGTCAAACTTCTTCCACAACCAAATGTTCAAGTAGAGCAACATTGAACATCACTAGGTGTTCAACTTCCAAAGTTAAGTAAGTGGAACAAAGTGGTTTCTGGACATGTATTGTAAAATTTCTTTGGAAGCGAGTTTCCTAGTATTATTTTGCTTAGGAAGTGCAGTTCATTCTTAGGCCCGAAACTCAACTAGGAGATACAACAAAGATCGTTTGGTATGAAAATGAGCTCCATGAGTGGAGTCTTTCTTCTAAAAGAACTTTTCAGATACTCCTAGGAGAAGTACAGTTTTTGGCTGAAAACCCACATGCTTATGTGGGGTAAGTTATCTTCCTTTCAAAACGTCCATTGTAAAAACTGTGTGAAACTGCTTCCACAAACCAAATGTTCAAGTAGAGCTACATTGAACATCACTAGGTGTTCAACTTCCAAAGCTAAGTTAGTGGATCAAACTCGTTTAGGTGAGTGTATTGTACAATTTCGTTGGAAGCGGGATTCCCTATTATTACTTAGCTTTGAAAGTGTAGTGTATTCTTAGGGCCAAAACTCAACTTGCAGCTACAACAAATATCTTTAGGTATGAAAATTAGCTTCTTGAGCGCAGTCTTTCTGCCAAAGATCTTGCTGATACTCCAAGGAGAGGTAGAGTTTTGGCTGAACAACCACATGTTGTATCTGGACAAAGGTAGCTTCCTTTCAATAGGTCCATTGGAAAACAGTGTCAAACTGCTTCCAAAACCAAATGTTCAAGTCGAGCTTTATGGTACCTCACAAGGTGTCCAACTTCCAAAGTTAAGTAGGTAGAACAAACTGGTTTCTGGGAGTGTATGGGAAAATTTGGTTGGAAGAAGATTTCCCTCGTATTTCTTGGCTTAGGAAGTCTAGTGCATTCTTAGGCCCAAAAGTCAATCTGTACCTACAAGAAAGATCTTTAGGTATGAAAATGAGCTCCATGAGTGGAGTCATTGGGCCAGAGATCTTTCTGAATCTCCAAGGAAATGTACACTTTTTGGCAGAAAATCTACATGCTTATCTGGGAAAATTATGCTTCATTTCAAAAGTTCCATTGTAAAACAGTTTCAAAGTGCTTCTAAAACCCAATTTTCTAATAGAGCAACATTGACCATCACTAGGTGTTCACCTTGCAAAGTTAAGTAAGTGGATCCAACTGCTTTGTGGACGTGTATTGTAAAATTTCCTTGGAAGCGGGTTTCCCTAGTGTTACTTTGCTTAGGAAGTGAAGTTCATTCTTAGGCACAAATCTCAGCTTGCAGCTACAACAAAAATATTTAGAGATCAAAATGAGCTTGATGATGGAGTCTTTCGGCCAAAGTTCTGTCTGATCCTGCAAGGAGAAGTAGAGTTTTTGGCTAAAAAACCCACATGCTTATGTGGGAAAAGTTAGCTTCCTTTCAAAACGTCCATTGTAAAACGGTGTCAAACTTCTTCCACAACCAAATGTTCAAGTAGAGCAACATTGAACATCACTAGGTGTTCATCTTCCAAAGTTAAGTAAGTGGAACAACGTGGTTTCTGGACATGTATTGTAAAATTTCTTTGGAAGTGAGTTTCCCTAGTATTATTTTGCTTAGGAAGTGCAGTTCATTCTTAGGCCCGAAACTCAACTAGGAGATACAACAAAGATCATTCAGAATGAAAATGAGCTCCATGAGTGGAGTCTTTCTGCCAAAGAACTTTCAGATACTCCTAGGAGAAGTACAGTTTTTGGCTGAAAAACAACATGCTTGTGTGGGTTAAGTTAGTTTCCTTTCAAAACGTCCATTGTAAAACTGTGTGAAACTGCTTCCACAACCAAATGTTCAAGTAGAGCAACATTGAACATCACTAGGTGTTCAACTTCCAAAGCTAAGTTAGTGGAACAAACTGGTTTAGGTGAGTGTATTGTACAATTTCGTTGGAAGCGGGATTCCCTATTATTACTTAGCTTTGAAAGTGTAGTGCATTCTTAGGGCCAAAACTCAACTTGCAGCTACAACAAATATCTTCACGTATGAAAATTAGCTTCTCGAGCGGAGTCTTTCTGCCAAAGATCTTGCTGATACTCCAAGGAGAAGTAGAGTTGTTGACTGAACAACCACATGCTGTATCTGGACAAAGGTAGCTTCCTTTCAATAGGTCCATTGGAAAACAGTGTCAAACTGCTTCCAAAACCAAATGTTCATGTAGAGCTTTTTGATACCTCACAAGGTTTTCAACTTCCAAAGTTAAGTAGGTAGAACAAACTGGTTTCTGGGAGTGTTTGGGAAAATTTGGGTGGAAGAAGATTTCCCTAGTATTTCTTGGCTTAGGAAGTCTAGTGCATTCTTAGGCCCAAACGTCAATCTGTACCTACAACAAAGATCTTTAGGTATGATAATCAGCTCCATGACTGGAGTCATTCTGCCAGAGATCTTTCTGAAACTCCAAGGAAATGTACACTTTTTGGCACAAAATCTACATGCTTATCTGGGAAAATTATGCTTCATTTCAAAAGTTCCATTGTAAAACAGTTTCAAACTGCTTCTAAAACCCAATTTTCTGATAGAGCAACATTGACCATCACTAGGTGTTCACCTTGCAAAGTTAAGTAAGTGGATCCAACTGCTTTGTGGACGTGTATTGTAAAATTTCGTTGGAAGCGTGTTTCCCTAGTATTACTTGGCTTAGCAAGTGAAGTTCATTCTTAGGCCCAAAGTTCAGCTTGCAGCTACAACAGAGATATTTAGTGATGAAAATGAGCTCGATGATGGAGTCTTTCTGCCAAAGTTCTTTCTGATACTGCAAAAAGAAGTAGAGTTTTTGACTGAAATCCAACATGCTTATGTGGGAAAAGTTAACTTCCTTTCAAAACGTCCATTGTAAAACGGTATCAAACATCTTCCACAACCAAATGTTCAAGTTGAGCAACATTGA
The DNA here is from genome assembly GCA_000181375.1 of Tupaia belangeri. Taxonomy (NCBI): domain Eukaryota; kingdom Metazoa; phylum Chordata; class Mammalia; order Scandentia; family Tupaiidae; genus Tupaia; species Tupaia belangeri. The sequence continues at coordinate 27,243 of AAPY01815750.1, forward strand.
ACATCACTAGGTGTTCAACATCCAAAGTGAATTAAGAGGAACAAAGTGGTTTCTGGACATGTATTGTAAAATTTCTTTGGAAGCGAGTTTCCCTAGTATTATTTTGCTTAGGAAGTGCAGTTCATTCTTAGGCCCGAAACTCAACTAGGAGATACAACAAAGATCGTTCGGAATGAAAATGAGCTCCCTGAGTGGAGTCTTTCTGCCAAAGAACTTTTCAGATACTCCTAGGAGAAGTACAGTTTTTGGCTGAAAAACCACATCCTTATGTGGGGAAAGTTAGCTTCCTTTCAAAACGTCCATTGTAAAACAGTGTGAAACTGCTTCCACAACCAAATGTTCAAGTAGAGCAACAATGAACATCACTAGGTGTTCAACTTCCAAACCTAAGTTAGTGGAACAAACTGGTTTAGGTGAGTGTATGGTACAATTTCGTTGGAAGCGGGTTTCCCTAGTATTACTTTGCTTAGGAAGTGAAGTTCATTCTTAGGCCCAAAACTCAGCTTGCATCTACAACAGAAATATTTAGGGATGAAAATGAGCTCGATGAGTGGAGTCTTTCTGCGAAAGTTATGTCTGATACTGCAAGGAGAAGTAGAGTTTTTGGCTAAAAAACCCACATGCTTATGTGGGAAAAGTTAGCTTACTTTCAAAACGTCCATTGTAAAACGGTGTCAAACTTCTTCCACAAACAATTGTTCAAGTAGAGCAACATTGAACATCACTAGGTGTTCAACTTCCAAAGTTAAGTAAGTGGAACAAAGTGGTTTCTGGACATGTATTGTAAAATTTCTTTGGAAGCGAGTTTCCCTAGTATTATTTTGCTTAGGAAGTGCAGTTCATTCTTAGGCCCGAAACTCAACTAGGAGATACAACAAAGATCGTTCGGAATGAAAATGAGCTCCCTGAGTGGAGTCTTTCTTCCAAAGAACTTTCAGATACTCCTAGGAGAAGTCCAGTTTTTGGCTGAAAAACCACATGCTTATGTGGGGAAAGTTAGCTTCCTTTCAAAACGTCCATTGTAAAACTGTGTCAAACTGCTTCCACAACCAAATGTTCAAGTAGAGCAACATTGAACATCACTAGGTGTTCAACTTCCAAAGCTAAGTTAGTGGAACAAACTGGTTTAGGTGAGTGTATTGTACAATTTCGTTGGAAGCGGGATTCCCTATTATTACTTAGATTTGAAAGTGTAGTGTATTCTTAGGGCCAAAACTCAACTTGCAGCTACAACAAATATCTTTAGGTATGAAAATTAGCTTCTCGAGCGGACTCTTTCTGCCAAAGATCTTGCTGATACTCCAAAGAGAAGTAGAGTTGTTGGCTGAAAAACCACATGCTGTATCTGGACAAAGGTAGCTTCCTTTCAATAGGTCCATTGGAAAACAGTGTCAAACTGCTTCCAAAACCAAATGTTCAAGTAGAGCTTTATGGTACATCACAAGGTGTTCAACATCCAAAGTTAAGTAGGTAGAACAAACTGGTTTCTGTGAGTGTATGGGAAAATTTGGGTGGAAGAAGATTTCCCTAGAATTTCTTGGCTTAGGAAGTCTAGTGCATTCTTAGGCCCAAAAGTCAATCTGTACCTACAACAAAGATCTATAGGTATGATACTCAGCTCCACGAGTGGAGTCATTGTTCCAGAGATCTTTCTGAATCTCCAAGGAAATGTACACTTTTTGGCAGAAAATCTACATGCTTATCTGGGAAAATTATTCTTAATTTCAAAAGTTCCATTGTAAAACAGTTTCAAACTGCTTCTAAAACCCAATTTTCTAATAGAGCAACATTGACCATCACTAGGTGTTCACCTTGCAAAGTTAAGTAAGTGGAGCCAACTGCTTTGTGGACGTGTATTGTAAAATTTCGTTGGTAGCGGGATTTCCCTAGTATTACTTTGCTTAGGAAGTGAAGTTCATTCTTAGGCCCAAAACTCAGCTTGCAACTACAACAAAGATATTAGGGATGAAAATGAGCTCGATGATGGAGTCTTTCTGCCAAAGTTCTGTCTGATACTGCAAGAAGAAGTAGAGATTTTGGCTAAAAAACCCACATGCTTATGTGGGAAAAGTTAGCTTCCTTTCAAAACGTCCATTGTAAAACGGTGTCAAACTTCTTCCACAAACGAAATGTTCAAGTAGAGCAACATTGAACATCACTAGGTGTTCAACTTCCAAAGTTAAGTAAGTGGAACAAAGTGGTTTCTGGACATGTATTGTAAAATTTCTTTGGAAGCGAGTTTCCCTAGTATTATTTTGCTTAGGAAGTGCAGTTCATTCTTAGGCACGAATCTCAACTAGGAGATACAACAAAGATCGTTCGGTATGAAAATGAGCTCCATGAGTGGAGTCTTTCTGCCAAAGAACTTTCTGATACTCCTAGGAGAAGTACAGTTTTTGGCTGAAAAACCACATGCTTATGTGGGGAAAGTTAGCTTCCTTTCAAAACGTCCATTGTAAAACTGTGTCAAACTGGTTCCACAACCAAATGTTCAAGTAGAGCAACAATGAACATCACTAGGTGTTCAACTTCCAAAGCTAAGTTAGTGGATCAAACTCGTTTAGGTGAGTGTATTGTACAATTTCATTGGAAGCGGGATTCCCTATTATTACTTAGCTTTGAAATTGTAGTGTATTCTTAGGGCCAAAACTCAACTTGCAGCTACAACAAATATCTTTAGGTATGAAAATTAGCTTCTCGAGCGGAGTCTTTCTGCCAAAGAACTTGCTGATACTCCAAGGAGAAGTAGAGTTGTTGGCTGAACCACCACATCCTGTATCTGGACAAAGGTAGCTTCCTTTCAATAGGTCCATTGGAAAACAGTGTCAAACTGCTTCCAAAACCAAATGTTCAAGTAGAGCTTTATGGTACATCACAAGGTGTTCAACATCCAAAGTTAAGTAGGTAGAACAAACTGGTTTCTGTGAGTGTATGTGAAAATTTGGTTGGAAGAAGATTTCCCTAGTATTTCATGGCTTAGGAAGTCTAGTGCATTCTTAGGCCCAAAGTCAATCTGTACCTACAACAAAGATCTTTAGGTATGATAATCAGCTCCATGAGTGGAGTCATTGTGCCAGAGATCTTTCTGAAACTCCAAGGAAATGTACACTTTTTGGCAGAAAATCTACATGCTTATCTGAGAAAATTATGCTTCATTTCAAAAGTTCCATTGTAAAACAGTTTCAAACTGCTTCTAAAACCCAATTTTCTAATAGAGCAACATTGACCATCACTAGGTGTTCACCTTGCAAAGTTAAGTAAGTGGATCCAACTGCTTTGTGGACGTGTATTGTAAAATTTCGTTGGAAGCGGGTTTCCCTAGTATTACTTTGCTTAGGAAGTGAAGTTCATTCTTAGGCCCAAAACTCAGCTTGCAACTACAACAAAGATATTTAGTTATGAAAATGAGCTCGATGAAGGAGTCTTTCTGCCAAAGTTCTGTCTGATACTGCAAGGAGAAGTAGAGTTTTTGGCTAAAAAACCCACATGCTTATGTGGGAAAAGTTAGCTTCCTTTCAAAACGTCCATTGTAAAACGGTGTCAAACTTCTTCCACAACCAAATGTTCAAGTTGAGCAACATTGAACATCACTAGGTGTTCAACTTCCAAAGTTAAGTAAGTGGAACAAAGTGGTTTCTGGACATGTATTGTAAAATTTCTTTGGAAGCGAGTTTCCCTAGTATTATTTTGCTTAGGAAGTGCAGTTCATTCTTAGGCCCGAAACTCAACTAGGAGATACAACAAAGATCGTTCGGAATGAAAATGAGCTCCCTGAGTGGAGTCTTTCTGCCAAAGGACTTTCAGATACTCCTAGGAGAAGTACAGTTTTTGGCTGAAAAACCACATGCTTATGTGGGGAAAGTTAGCTTCCTTTCCTAACGTCCATTGTAAAACTGTGTCAAACTGCTTCCACAACCAAATGTTCAAGTAGAGCAACATTGAACATCACTAGGTGTTCAACTTCCAAAGCTAAGTTAGTGTAACAAACTGGTTTAGGTGAGTGTATTGTACAATTTCGTAGGAAGCGGGATTCCCTATTATCACTTAGCTTTGAATGTGTAGTGTATTCTTAGGGCCAAAACTCAACTTGCAGGTACAACAAGTATCTTTAGGTATGAAAATTAGCTTCTCGAGCGGAGTCTTTCTGCCAAAGATCTTGCTGATACTCCAAGGAGAAGTAGAGTTGTTGGCTGAAAAACCACATGCTGTATCTGGACAAAGGTAGCTTCCTTTCAATAGGTCCATTGGAAAACAGTGTCAAACTGCTTCCAAAACCAAATGTTCAAGTAGAGCTTTATGGTACATCACAAGGTGTTCAACTTCCAAAGTTAAGTAGGTAGAACAAACTGGTTTCTGTGAGTGTATGGGAAAATTTGTGTGGAAGAAGATTTCCCTAGAATTTCTTGGCTTAGGAAGTCTAGTGCATTCTTAGGCCCAAAAGTCAATCTGTACCTACAACAAAGATCTATAGGTATGATAATCAGCTCCACGAGTGGAGTCATTGTGCCAGAGATCTTTCTGAATCTCCAAGGAAATGTACACTTTTTGGCAGAAAATCTACATGCTTATCTGGGAAAATTATTCTTAATTTCAAAAGTTCCATTGTAAAACAGTTTCAAACTGCTTCTAAAACCCAATTTTCTAATAGAGCAACATTGACCATCACTAGGTGTTCACCTTGCAAAGTTAAGTAAGTGGATCCAACGGCTTTGTGGACGTGTATTGTAAAATTTCGTTGGAAGCGGTTTCCCTAGTATTACTTTGCTTAGGAAGTGAAGTTCATTCTTAGGCCCAAAACTCAGCTTGCAACTACAACAAAGATATTTAGGGATGAAAATGAGCTCGATGATGGAGTCTTTCTGCCAAAGTTCTGTCTGATACTGCAAGGAAAAGTAGAGTTTTTGGCTAAAAAACCCACATGCCTATGTGGGAAAAGTTAGCTTCCTTTCAAAACGTCCATTGTAAAACGGTGTCAAACTTCTTCCACAACCAAATGTTCAAGTTGAGCAACATTGAACATCACTAGGTGTTCAACTTCCAAAGTTAAGTAAGTGGAACAAAGTGGTTTCTGGACATGTATTGTAAAATTTCTTTGGAAGCGAGTTTCCCTAGTATTATTTTGCTTAGGAAGTGCAGTTCATTCTTAGGCCCGAAACTCAACTAGGAGATACAACAAAGACCGTTCGGAATGAAAATGAGCTCCCTGAGTGGAGTCTTTCTGCCAAAGAACTTTCAGATACTCCTAGGAGAAGTCCAGTTTTTGGCTGAAAAACCACATGCTTATGTGGGGAATGTTAGCTTCCTTTCAAAACGTCCATTGTAAAACTGTGTCAAACTGCTTCCACAACCAAATTTTCAAGTAGAGCAACATTGAACATCACTAGGTGTTCACCTTCCAAAGCTAAGTTAGTGGAACAAACTGGTTTAGGTGAGTGTATTGTACAATTTCGTTGGAAGCGGGATTCCCTATTATTACTTAGCTTTGAAAGTGTAGTGTATTCTTAGGGCCAAAACTCAACTTGCAGCTACAACAAATATCTTTAGGTATGAAAATTAGCTTCTCGAGCGGAGTCTTTCTGCCAAAGATCTTGCTGATACTCCAAGGAGAAGTAGAGTTGTTGGCTGAACAACCACATGTTGTATCTGGACAAAGGTAGTTTCCTTTCAATAGGTCCATTGGAAAACAGTGTCAAACTGCTTCCAAAACCAAATGTTCAAGTCGAGCTTTATGGTACCTCACAAGGTGTTCAACTTCCAAAGTTAAGTAGGTAGAACAAACTGGTTTCTGTGAGTGTATGGGAAAATTTGGTTGGAAGATTTCCCTAGTATTTCTTGGCTTAGGAAGTCTAGTGCATTCTTAGGCCCAAAAGTCAATCTGTACCTACAACAAAGATCTATAGGTATGATAATCAGCTCCACGAGTGGAGTCATTGTGCCAGAGATCTTTCTGAATCTCCAAGGAAATGTACACTTTTTGGTTGAAAATCTTCATGCTTATCTGGGAAAATTATGCTTCATTTCAAAAGTTCCATTGTAAAACAGTTTCAAACTGCTTCTAAAACCCAATTTTCTAATAGAGCAACATTGACCATCACTAGGTGTTCACCTTGCAAAGTTAAGTAAGTGGATCCAACTGCTTTGTGGACGTGTATTGTAAAATTTCGTTGGAAGCGGGTTTCCCTAGTATTACTTGGCTTAGGAAGTGAAGTTCATTCTTAGGCCCAAAATTCAGCTTGCAGCTACAACAGAGATATTTAGGGATGAAAATGAGCTCGAAGATGGAGTCTTTCTGCCAAAGTTCTTTCTGATACTGCAAGGAGAAGTAGAGTTTTTGGCTGAAAACCCACATGCTTATGTGGGAAAAGTTAGCTTCCTTTCAAAACGTTTATTGTAAAACGGTGTCAAACTTCTTCCACAACCAAATGTTCAAGTAGAGCAACATTGAACATCACTAGGTGTTCAACTTCCAAAGTTAAGTAAGTGGAACCAAGTGGTTTCTGGACATGTATTGTAAAATTTCTTTGGAAGCGAGTTTCCCTAGTATTATTTTGCTTAGGAAGTGCAGTTCATTCTTAGGCCCGAAACTCAACTAGGAGATAAAACAAAGATCGTTCGGAATGAAAATGAGCTCCCTGAGTGGAGTCTTTCTGCCAAAGAACTTTCAGATACTCCTAGGAGAAGTACAGTTTTTGGCTGAAAAACCACATGCTTATGTGGGGAAAGTTAGCTTCCTTTCAAAACGTCCATTGTAAATCTGTGTCAAACTGCTTCCACAACCAAATGTGCAAGTAGAGCAACATTGAACATCACTAGGTGTTCAACTTCCAAAGCTAAGTTAGTGGAACAAACTGGTTTAGGTGAGTGTATTGTACAATTTCATTGGAAGCGGGATTCCCTATTATTACTTAGTTTTGAAAGTGTAGTGTATTCTTAGGGCCAAAACTCAACTTGCAGCTACAACAAATATCTTTAGGTATGAAAATTAGCTTCTCGAGCGGAGTCTTTCTGCCAAAGATCTTGCTGATACTCCAAGGAGAAGTAGAGTTGTTGGCTGAACAACCACATGCTGTATCTGGACAAAGGTAGCTCCTTTCAATAGGTCCATTGGAAAACAGTGTCAAACTGCTTCCAAAACCCAATGTTCAAGTAGAGCTTTATGGTATATCACAAGGTGTTCAACATCCAAAGTTAAGTAGGTAGAACAAACTGGTTTCTGTGAGTGTATGGGAAAATTTGGTTGGAAGAAGATTTCCCTAGAATTTCTTGGCTTAGGAAGTCTAGTGCATTCTTAGGCCCCAAAGTCAATCTGTACCTACAACAAAGATCTTTAGGTTTGAAAATCAGTTCCATGAGTGGAATCATTGTGCCAGAGATCTTTCTGAATCTGCAAGGAAATGTACACTTTTTGGCTGAAAATCTTCATGCTTATCTGGGAAAATTATGCTTCATTTCAAAAGGTCCATTGTAAAACAGTTTCAAACTGCTTCTAAAACCCAATTTTCTAATAGAGCAACCTTGACCATCACTAGGTGTTCACCTTGCAAAGTTAAGTAAGTGGATCCAACTGCTTTGTGGACGTGTATTGTAAAATTTCGTTGGAAGCGGGTTTCCCTAGTATTACTTGGCTTAGGAAGTGAAGTTCATTCTTAGGCCATAAATTCAGCTTGCAGCTACAACAAAGATATTTAGGGATGAAAATGAACTCGATGAAGGATTCTTTCTGCCAAAGTTCTGTCTGATAGTGCAAGGAGAAGTTTAGTTTTTGGCTGAAAACCCACATGCTTATATGGGAAAAGTTAGCTTCCTTTCAAAACGTCCATTGTAAAACGGTGTCAAACTTCTTCCACAACCAAATGTTCAAGTAGAGCAACATTGAACATCACTAGGTGTTCAACTTCCAAAGTTAAGTAAGTGGAACAAAGTGGTTTCTGGACATGTATTGTAAAACTTCTTTGGAAGCGAGTTTCCCTAGTATTATTTTGCTTAGGAAGTGCAGATCATTCTTAGGCCCGAAACTCAACTAGGAGATACAACAAAGATCGTTCGGTATGAAAATGAGCTCTATGAGTGGAGTCTTTCTGCCAAAGAACTTTCAGAAACTCCAAGGAGAAGTACAGTTTTTGGCTGAAAAACCACAATGCTTATGTGGGAAAAGTTACCTCCTTTCCAACACGTCCATTGTAAACCTGGTGTCAAAACTGCTTCCACAACCAAATGTTCAAGTAGAGCACCTTGAACATCCCTAGGGTGTCCACCTTCCAAAGCTAAGTTAGTGGAACCAACTGCTTTAGGTGAGTGTATTGTACAATCTCGTTGGAAGCGGGATTCGATACTATTACTTACACTTGAAAGTGTAGTGTATTCTTAGGGCCAAAACTCACCTTGCAGCTACAACAAATATCTCTAGGTATGAAAATTAGCTTCTCGAGCGGAGTCTTTCTGCCAAAGATCTTGCTGATACTCCAAGGAGAAGTAGAGTTGTTGGCTGAACAACCACATGCTGTATCTGGACAAAGGTAGCTTCCTTTCAATAGGTCCATTGGAAAACAGTGTCAAACTGCTTCCAAAACCAAATGTTCAAGTAGAGCTTTATGATACATCACAAGGTGTTCAACTTCCAAAGTTAAGTAGGTAGAGCAAACTGGTTTCTGGGACTGTATGGGAAAATTTTTGTTTAAGAAGATTTCCCTTGTATTTCTTGGCTTAGGAAGTCTAGTGCATTCTTAGGCCCAAAAGTCAATCTGTACCTACAACAAAGATCTATAGGTATGATAATCAGCTCCACGAGTGGAGTCATTGTGCCAGAGATCTTTCTGAAACTCCAAGGAAATGTACACTTTTTGGCAGAAAATCTACATGCTTATCTGAGAAAATTATGCTTCATTTCAAAAGTTCCATTGTAAAACAGTTTCAAACTGCTTCTAAAACCCAATTTTCTAATAGAGCAACATTGACCATCACTAGGTGTTCACCTTGCAAAGTTAAGTAAGTGGATCCAACTGCTTTGTGGACGTGTATTGTAATATTTCATTGGAAGCGGGTTTCCCTAGTATTACTTTGCTTAGGAAGTGAAGTTCATTCTTAGGCCTAAAACTCAGCTTGCAGCTACAACAAAGATATTTAGGGATGAAAATGAGCTCGATGAAGGAGTCTTTCTGCCAAAGTTCTGTCTGATACTGCAAGGAGAAGTAGAGTTTTTGGCTGAAAACCCACATGCTTATGTGGGAAAAGTTAGCTTCCTTTCAAAACGTCCATTGTAAAACGGTGTCAAACTTCTGCCACAACCCAATGTTCAAATTGAGCAACATTGAACATCACTAGGTGTTCAACTTCCAAAGTTAAGTAAGTGGAACAAAGTGGTTTCTGGACATGTATTGTAAAATTTCTTTGGAAGCGAGTTTCCCTAGTATTATTTTGCTTAGGAAGTGCAGTTCATTCTTAGGCCCGAAACTCAACTAGGAGATACAACAAAGATCGTTCGGAATGAAAATGAGCTTAATGAGTGGAGTCTTTCTGCCAAAGAACTTTCAGATACTCCTAGGAGAAGTCCAGTTTTTGGCTGAAAAACCACATGCTTATGTGGGGAAAGTTAGCTTCCTTTCAATAGGTCCATTGTAAAACTGTGTCAAACTGCTTCTACAACCAAATGTTCAAGTAGAGCAACATTGAACATCACTAGGTGTTCAACTTCCAAAGCTAAGTTAGTGGAACAAACTGATTTTGGTGAGTGTATTGTACAATTTCGTAGGAAGCGGGATTCCCTATTATTACTTAGCTTTGAAAGTGTAGTGTATTCTTAGGGCCAAAACTCAACTTGCAGCTACAACAAATATCTTTAGGTATGAAAATTAGCTTTTCGAGCGGAGTCTTTCTGCCAAAGATCTTGCTGATACTCCAAGGAGAAGTAGAGTTGTTGGCTGAACAACCACATGCTGTATTTAGACAAAGGTAGCTTCCTTTCAATAGGTCCATTGGAAAACAGTGTCAAACTGCTTCCAAAACCAAATGTTCAAGTAGAACTTTATGGTACATCACAAGGTGTTCAACATCCAAAGTTAAGTAGGTAGAACAAACTGGTTTCTGTGAGTGTATGGGAAAATTTGGTTTGGGAGAAGATTCCCCTAGAATTTCCATGCCTTATGAGTTCTAGTGCATTCTTAGGACCACAGTCAATCTGTACCTACTACAAAGATCTATATGTATGATGATCAGCTCCACGAGTGGAGTCATTGTGCCAGACATCTTTCTGAACTCCAAGGAAATGTACACTTTTTGGCAGAAAATCTACATGCTTATCTGGGAAAATTATTCTTCATTTCTAAAGTTCCATTGTAAAACAGTTTCAAACTGCTTCTAAAACCCAATTTTCTAATAGAGCAACATTGATCATTACTAGGTGTTCACCTTGCAAAGTAAAGTAAGTGGATCCAACTGCTTTGTGGACGTGTATTGTAAAATTTTGTTGGAAGCGGGTTTCCCTAGTATTACTTTGCTTAGGAAATGAAGTTCATTCTTAGGACCAAAACTCAGCTTGCAGCTACAACAAAGATATTTAGGGATGAAAATGAGCTCGATGAAGGAGTCTTTCTGCCAAAGAACTTTCAGATACTCCTAGGAGAAGTACAGTATTTGGCTGAAAAACCACATGCTTATGTGGGGAAAGTTAGCTTCCTTTCAAAAGGTCCATTGTAAAACTGTGTCAAACTGCTTCCACAACCAAATGTTCAAGTAGAGCAACATTGAACATCACTAGGTGTTCAACTTCCAAAGCTAAGTTAGTGGAACAAACTGGTTTAGGTGAGTGTATTGTACAATTTCGTTGGAAGCGGGATTCCCTATTATTACTTAGATTTGAAAGTGTAGTGTATTCTTAGGGCCAAAACTCAACTTGCAGCTACAACAAATATCTTTAGGTATGAAAATTAGCTTCTCGAGCAGAGTCTTTCTGCCAAAGATCTTGCTGATACTCCAAGGAGAAGTAGAGTTGTTGGCTGAACAACCACATGCTGTATCTGGACAAAGGTAGCTTCCTTTCAATAGGTCCATTGGAAAACAGTGTCAAACTGCTTCCAAAACCAAATGTTCAAGTAGAGCTTTATGGTACATCACAAGGTGTTCAACTTCCAAAGTTAAGTAGGTAGAACAAACTGGTTTCCGGGAGTGTATGGGAAAATTTGGTTGGAAGATTTCCCTAGTATTTCTTGGCTTAGGAAGTCTAGTGCATTCTTAGGCCCAAAAGTCAATATGTACCTACAACAAAGATCTTTAGGTATGATAATCAGCTCCAAGAGTGGAGTCATTGTGCCAGAGATCTTTCTGAGACTCCAAGGAAATGTACACTTTTTGGCAGAAAATCTACATGCTTATCGGTGAAATTTATGCTTCATTTCAAAAGTTCCATTGTAAAACAGTTTCAAACTGCTTCTAAAACCCAATTTTCTGATAGAGCAACATTGACCATCACTAGGTGTTCACCTTGCAAAGTTACGTAAGTGGATCCAACTGCTTTGTGGACGTGTATTGTAAAATTTCGTTGGAAGCGGGTTTCCCTAGTAATACTTTGCTTAGGAAATGAAGTTCATTCTTAGGCCCAAAACTCAGCTTGCAGCTATAATGAAGATATTTAGGGAAGAAAATGAGCTCGATGAGTGGAGTCTTTCTGCCAAAGTTCTTCCTGATACTGCAAGGAGAAGTAGAGTTTTTGGCTGAAAACGCACATGCGTATGTAGGAAAAGTTAGCTTCCTTTCAAAACGTCCATTGTAAAACGGTGTCAAACTTCTTCCACAACCAAATGTTCAAGTAGAGGAACATTGAACATCACTAGGTGTTCAACTTCCAAAATTAAGTAAGTGGAACAAAGTGGTTTCTGGACATGTATTGTAAAATTTCTTTGGAAGCGAGTTTCCCTAGTATTATTTTGCTTAGGAAGTGCAGTTCATTCTTAGGCCCAAAACTCAACTAGGAGATACAACAAAGATCTTTCGGTATGAAAAAGAGCTCCATGAGTGGAGTCTATCTGCAAAGGACTTTGTGATACTCCTAGAAGGAGTACAGTTTTTGGCTGAAAAACCACATGCTGATGTGGGGAATGTTAGCTTCCTTTCAAAACGTCCTTTTGAAAACTGTATCAAACTGCTTCCACAACCAAATGTTCAAGTAGAGGAACTTTGAACATCACTAGGTGTTCAACTTCCAAAGCTAAGTTAGTGGAACAAACTGCTTTAGGTGAGTGTATTGCACAATTTCGTTGGAAGCGGGAATCCCTATTATTACTTAGCTTTGAAAGCGTAGTGTATTCTGAGGCCCAAAACTCAACTTGCAGCTTCAACAAATATCTTTAGGTATGAAAATTAGCTTCTCGAGCGGAGTCTTTCTGCCAAAGATCTTTCTGATACTCCAAGGAGAGTAGAGTTGTTGGCTGAACAACCACATGCTGTATCTGGGCAAAGTTAGATTCCTTTCAATAGGTCCATTGTAAAACAGTGTCAAACTGCTTCCAAAACAAAATTTTAAGGTAGATCACTATGGTACATCACTAGGTGTTCTACTTCCAAAGTTAAGTAAGTAGAACAAACTGGTTTCTGTGAGTGTATGTTAAAATTTGGCTGGGAGAAAATTTCCCTGGTATTTCTTGGCTTAGGAAGTGTAGTGCATTCTTAGGCCCAAATGTCAATCTGTACCTACAACAAAGATCTTTAGGTATGAAAATCAGCTCCATGAGTGGAGTCATTGTGCCAGAGATCTTTCTGAATCTCCAAGGAAATGTACACTTTTTGGCTGAAAATCTACATGCTTATCTGGGAAAATTATGCTTCATTTCAAAAGGTCCATTGTAAAACAGTTTCAAACTGCTTCTAAAACCCAATTTTCTAATAGAGCAACATTGACCATCACTAGGTGTTCACCTTGCAAAGTTACGTAAGGGGATCCAACTGGCTTGAGGACGTGTATTGTAAAATTTCGTTGGAAGTGGGTTTCCTTGTATTACTTTGCTTAGGAAGTGAAGTTCATTCTTAGGCCCCAAACTCAGCTTGCAGCTACAACAAAGATATTTAGGGATGAAAATGAGCTTGATGAGTGGAGTCTTTCTGCCAAAGTTCTTTCTGATACTGATGGAGAAGTAGAGTTTTTGGCTGAAAACCCACATGCTTATGTGGGAAAAGTTAGCTTCCTTTCAAAACGTCCATTGTAAAACGGTGTCAAACTGCTTCCACAACCAAATGTTCAAGTAGAGCAACATTGAACATCACTAGGTGTTCAACTTCCAAATTTAAGTAGGTGGATCAAAGTGGTTTCTGGACATGTATTGTAAAATTTCTTTGGAAGCGAGTTTCCCTAGCATCATTTTGCTTAGGAAGTGCAGTTCATTCTTAGGCCCAATACTCAACTAGGAGATACAACAAAGATCTTTAGGTATGAAAATGAGCTTGATGAGTGGAATCTTTCTGCCAAAGAACTTTCTGATACTCCTAGGAGAAGTACAGTTTTTGGCTGAAAAACCGCATGCTTATGTGGGGAAAGTTAGCTTCCTTTCAAAACGTCCATTGGAAAACTGTGTCAAACTGCTTCCACAACCAAATGTTCAAGTAGAGCAACGTTGAACATCACTAGGTGTTCAACTTCCAAAGCTACGTTAGTGGAACAAACTGGTTTAGGTGAGTGTATTGTACAATTTCGTTGGAAGCGGGATTCCCTGTTATTACTTACCTTTGAAAGCGTAGTGTATTCTTAGGCCCAAAACTCAGCTTGCAGCTATAATGAAGATATTTAGGCATGAACATGAGCTCGATGAGTGGAGTCTTTCTGCCAAAGTTCTTCCTGATACTGCAAGGAGAAGTAGAGTTTTTGGCTGAAAACGCACATGCGTATGTAGGAAAAGTTAGCTTCCTTTCAAAACGTCCATTGTAAAACGGTGTCAAACTGCTTCCACAACCAAATGTTCAAGTAGAGGAACATGGAACATCACTAGGTGTTCAACTTCCAAAGTTAAGTAAGTGGAACAAAGTGGTTTCTGGACATGTATTGTAAAATTTCTTTGGAAGCGAGTTTCCCTAGTATTATTTTGCTTAGGAAGTGCCGTTCATTCTTAGGCCCAAAACTCAACTAGGAGATACAACAAAGATCTTTAGGTATGAAAAAGAGCTCCATGAGTGGAGTCTATCTGCAAAGGACTTTCTGATACTCCTAGAAGGAGTAGTTTTTGGCTGAAAAACCACATGCTGATGTGGGGAATGTTAGCTTCCTTTTAAAACGTCCTTTTGAAAACTGTATCAAACTGCTTCCACAACCAAATGTTCAAGTAGAGGAACTTTGAACATCACTAGGTGTTCAACTTCCAAAGCTAAGTTAGTGGAACAAACTGCTTTAGGTGAGTGTATTGTACAATTTCTTTGGAAGCGGGAATCCCTATTATTACTTAGATTTGAATGAGAAGTGTATTCTTAGGCCCAAAACTCAACTTGCAGCTTCAACAAATATCTTTCGGTATGAAAATTAGCTTCTCGAGCGGAGTCTTTCTGCCAAAGATCTTTCTGATACTCCAAGGAGAGTAGAGTTGTTGGCTGAACAACCACATGCTGTATCTGGGCAAAGTTAGATTCCTTTCAATAGGTCCATTGTAAAACAGTGTCAAACTGCTTCCAAAACAAAATTTTCAAGTAGATCACTATGGTACATCACTAGGTGTTCTACTTCCAAAGTTAAGTAAGTAGAACAAACTGGTTTCTGTGAGTGTATGTTAAAATTTGGCTGGGAGAAAATTTCCCTGGTATTTCTTGGCTTAGGAAGTGTAGTGCATTCTTAGGCCCAAATGTCAATCTGTACCTACAACAAAGATCGTTAGGTATGAAAATCAGCTCCATGAGTGGAGTCATTGTGCCAGAGATCTTTCTGAATCTCCAAGGAAATGTACACTTTTTGGCTGAAAATCTACATGCTTATCTGGGAAAATTATGCTTCATTTCAAAAGGTCCATTGTAAAACAGTTTCAAACTGCTTCTAAAACCCAATTTTCTAATAGAGCAACATTGACCATCACTAGGTGTTCACCTTGCAAAGTTACGTAAGGGGATCCAACTGGCTTGAGGACGTGTATTGTAAAATTTCGTTGGAAGTGGGTTTCCTTGTATTACTTTGCTTAGGAAATGAAGTTCATTCTTAGGCCCCAAACTCAGCTTGCAGCTACAACAAAGATATTTAGGGATGAAAATGAGCTTGATGAGTGGAGTCTTTCTGCCAAAGTTCTTTCTGATACTGCATGGAGAAGTAGAGTTTTTGGCTGAAAACCCACATGCTTATGTGGGAAAAGTTAGCTTCCTTTCAAAACGTCCATTGTAAAACGGTGTCAAACTGCTTCCACAACCAAATGTTCAAGTAGAGCAACATTGAACATCACTAGGTGTTCAACTTCCAAATTTAAGTAAGTGGATCAAAGTGGTTTCTGGACATGTATTGTAAAATTTCTTTGGAAGCGAGTTTCCCTAGCATCATTGTGCTTAGGAAGTGCAGTTCATTCTTAGGCCCAATACTCAACTAGGAGATACAACAAAGATCTTTAGGTATGAAAATGAGCTTGATGAGTGGAGTCTTTCTGCCAAAGAATTTTCTGATACTCCTAGGAGAAGTACAGTTTTTGGCTGAAAAACCGCATGCTTATGTGGGGAAAGTTAGCTTCCTTTCAAAACGTCCATTGGAAAATTGTGTCAAACTGCTTCCACAACCAAATGTTCAAGTAGAGCAACATTGAACATCACTAGGTGTTCAACTTCCAAAGCTACGTTAGTGGAACAAACTGGTTTAGGTGAGTGTATTGTACAATTTCGTTGGAAGCGGGATTCCCTATTATTACTAAGCTTTGAAAGAGAAATGTATTCTTAGGCCCAAAACTCAGCTTGCAGCTATAATGAAGACATTTAGGGATGAACATGAGCTCGATGAGTGGAGTCTTTCTGCCAAAGTTCTTCCTGATACTGCAAGGAGAAGTAGAGTTTTTGGCTGAAAACGCACATGCGTATGTAGGAAAGTTAGCTTCCTTTCAAAACGTCCATTGTAAAACGGTGTCAAACTGCTTCCACAACCAAATATTCAAGTAGAGCAACATTGAACATCACTAGGTGTTCAACTTCCAAAGTTAAGTAAGTGTACAACGTGGTTCCTGGACTTGTATTGTAAATTTCTTTGGCAAGCGAGTTTCCCTAGTAATTATTTTGCTTAGGGAAGTGCAGTTCATTCTTAGGCCCGAAACTCAACTAGGAGATACAACAAAGATCGTTCGGAATGAAAATGAGCTCCCTGAGTTGAGTCTTTCTGCCAAAGAACTTTCAGATACTCCTAGGAGAAGTCCAGTTTTTGGCTGAAAAACCACATGCTTATGTGGGGAAAATTAGCTTCCTTTCAAAACGTCCATTGTAAAACTGTGTCAAACTGCTTCCACAACCAAATGTTCAAGTAGAGCAACATTGAACATCACTAGGTGTTCAACTTCCAAAGCTAAGTTAGTGGAACAAACTGGTTTAGGTGAGTGTATTGTACAATTTCGTTGGAAGCGGGATTCCCTATTATTACTTAGCTTTGAAAGTGTAGTGTATTCTTAGGGCCAAAACTCAACTTGCAGCTACAACAAATATCGTTAGGTATGAAAATTAGCTTCTCGAGAGAGGTCTTTCTGCCAAAGATCTTGCTGATACTCCAAGGAGAAGTAGAGTTGTTGGCTGAACAACCACATGCTGTATCTGGACAAAGGTAGCTTCCTTTCAATAGGTCCATTGGAAAACAGTGTCAAACTGCTTCCAAAACCAAATGTTCAAGTAGAGCTTTATGGTACATCACAAGGTGTTCAACATAAAAAGTTAAGTAGGTAGAACAAACTGGTTTCTGTGAGTGTATGGGAAAATTTGGTTGGAAGAAGATTTCCCTAGTATTACTTGGCTTAGGAAGTCTAGTGCATTCTTAGGCCCAAAGTAAATCTGTACCTACAACAAAGATCTTTAGGTATGATAATCAGCTCCATGAGTGGAGTCATTGTGCCAGAGATCTTTCTGAAACTCCAAGGAAATGTATACTTTTTGGCAGAAAATCTACATGCTTATCTGAGAAAATTATGCTTCATTTCAAAAGTTCCATTGTAAAACAGTTTCAAACTGCTTCTAAAACCCAATTTTCTAATAGAGCAACATTGACCATCACTAGGTGTTCACCTTGCAAAGTTAAGTAAGTGGATCCAACTGCTTTGTGGACGTGTATTGTAAAATTTCGTTGGAAGCGGGTTTCCCTAGTATTACTTTGCTTAGGAAGTGAAGTTCATTCTTAGGACCAAAACTCAGCTTGCAACTACAACAAAGATATTTAGGGATGAAAATGAGCTCGATGATGGAGTCTTTCTGCCAAAGTTCTGTCTGATACTGCAAGGAGAAGTAGAGTTTTTGGCTGAAAACCCACATGCTTATGTGGGAAAAGTTAGCTTCCTTTCAAAACGTCCATTGTAAAACGGTGTCAAACTTCTTCCACAACCAAATGTTCAAGTAGAGCAACATTGAACATCACTAGGTGTTCAACTTCCAAAGCTAAGTTAGTGGAACACACTGGTTTAGGTGAGTGTATTATACAATTTCGTTGGAAGCGGGATTCCCTATTATTATTTAGCTTTGAAAGTGTAGTGTATTCTTAGGGCCAAAACTCAATTTACAGCTACAACATATATCTTTAGGTATGAAAATTAGCTTCTCGAGCGAGGTCTTTCTGCCAAAGATCTTGCTGATACTCCAAGGAGAAGTAGAGTTGTTTGCTGAACAACCACACGTTGTTTCTGGACAAAGGTAGCTTCCTTTCAATAGGTACATTGGAAAACAGTGTCAAACTGCTTCCAAAACCAAATGTTCAAGTAGAGCTTTATGGTACATCACAAGGTGTTCAACTTCCAAAGTTAAGTAGGTAGAACAAACTGGTTTCTGTGAGTGTAAGGGAAAATTTGGTTGGAAGAAGATTTCCCTAGTATTTCTTGGCTTAGGAAGTCTAGTGCATTATTAGGCCCAAAAGTCAATATGTACCTACAACAAAGATCGTTAGGTATGATAATCAGCTCCATGAGTGGAGTCATTGTGCCAGAGATCTTTCTGAAACTCCAAGGAAATGTACACATTTTGGCGGAAAATCTACATGCTTATCTGGGAAAATTATGCTTCATTTCAAAAGGTCCATTGTAAAACAGTTTCAAACTGCTTCAAAAACCCAATTTTCTAATAGAGCAACATTGACCATCACTAGGTGTTCACCTTGCAAAGTTAAGTAAGTGGATCCAACTGCTTTGTGGACGTGTATTGTAAAATTTCCTTGGAAGTGGGTTTCCCTAGTATTACTTTGCTTAGGAAGTGAAGTTCATTCTTAGGCCCAAAACTCAGCTTGCAGCTACAACAAAGATATTTAGGGATGAAAATGAGCTCGATGAAGGAGTCTTTCTGCCAAAGTTCTGTCTGATACTGCAAGGAGAAGTAGAGTTTTTGGCTAAAAAACCCACATGCTTATGTGGGAAAAGTTAGCTTCCTTTCAAAACGTCCATTGTAAAACGGTGTCAAACTTCTTCCACAACCAAATGTTCAAGTTGAGCAACATTGAACATCACTAGGTGTTCAACTTCCAAAGTTAAGTAAGTGGAACAAAGTGGTTTCTGGACATGTATTGTAAAATTTCTTTGGAAGCGAGTTTCCCTAGTATTATTTTGCTTAGGAAGTGCAGTTCATTCTTAGGCCCGAAACTCAACTAGGAGATACAACAAAGATCGTTCGGAATGAAAATGAGCTCCATGAGTGGAGTCTTTCTGCCAAAGAACTTTCAGATACTCCTAGGAGAAGTACAGTTTTTGGCTGAAAAACCACATGCTTATGTGGGGAAAGTTAGCTTCCTTTCAAAACGTCCATTGTATAACTGTGTCAAACTGCTTCCACAACCAAATGTTCAAGTACAACAACATTGAACATCACTAGGTGTTCAACTTCCAAAGCTACGTTAGTGGAACAAACTGGTTTAGGTGAGTGTATTGTACAATTTCGTTGGAAGCGGGATTCCCTATTATTACTTAGCTTTGAAAGTGTAGTGTATTCTTAGGGCCAAAACTCAACTTGCAGCTACAACAAATATCTTTAGGTATGAAAATTAGCTTCTCGAGCGGAGTCTTTCTGCCAAAGATCTTGCTGATACTCCAAGGAGAAGTAGAGTTGTTGGCTGAACAACCATATGCTGTATCTGGACAAAGGTAGCTTCCTTTCAATAGGTCCATTGGAAAACAGTGTCAAACTGCTTCCAAAACCAAATGTGCAAGTAGAGCTTTACGGTACATCACAAGGTGTTCAACATCCAAAGTTAAGTACGTAGAACAAACTGGTTTCCGGGAGTGTATGGGAAAATTTGGTTGGAAGCGGGTTTCCCTAGTATTACTTTGTTTAGGAAGTGAAGTTCATTCTTAGGCCCAAAACTCAGCTTGCAACTACAATAAAGATATTTAGGGATGAAAAGGAGCTTGATGATGGAGTCTTTCTGCCAAAGTTCTTTCTGATTCTGCAAGAAGAAGTAGAGTTTTTGGCTGAAAAACCCCATGCTTATGTGGGAAAAGTTAGCTTGCTTTCAAAACGTCCATTGTAAAACGGTGTCAAACTTCTTCCACAACCAAATGTTCAAGTTGAGCAACATTGAACATCACTAGGTGTTCAACTTCCAAAGTTAAGTAAGTGGAACAAAGTTGTTTCTGGACATGTATTGTAAAATTTCTTTGGAAGCGAGTTTCCCTAGTATTATTTTGCTTAGGAAGTGCAGTTCATTCTTAGGCCCGAAACTCAACTAGGAGATACAACAAAGATCGTTCGGAATGAAAATGAGCTCCCAGAGTGGAGTCTTTCTGCTAAAGAACTTTCAGATACTCCTAGGAGAAGTACAGTTTTTGGCTGAAAAACCTCATGCTTATGTGGGGAAAGTTAGCTTCCTTTCAAAACGTCCATTGGAAAACTGTGTCAAACTGCTTCCACAACCAAATGTTCAAGTAGAGCAACATTGAACATCACTAGGTGTTCAACTTCCAAAGCTAAGTTAGTGGAACAAACTGGTTTAGGTGAGTGTATTGTACAATTTCGTTGGAAGCGGGTTTCCCTGTTATTATTTAGCTTTGAAAGTGTAGTGTATTCTTAGGGCCAAAACTCAACTTGCAGCTACAAAAAATATCTTTAGGTATGAAAATTAGCTTCTCGAGCGAGGTCTTTCTGCCAAAGATCTTGCTGATACTCCAAGGAGAAGTAGAGTTGTTGGCTGAACAACCACATGCTGTATCTGGACAAAGGTAGCTTCCTTTCAATAGGTCCATTGGAAAACAGTGTCAAACTGCTTCCAAAACCAAATGTTCAAGTAGAGCTTTATGGTACATCACAAGGTGTTCAACATCCAAAGTTAAGTAGGTAGAACAAACTGTTTTTGTGAGTGTATGGGAAAATTTGGTTGGAAGAAGTTTTCCCTAGTATTTCTTGGCTTAGGAAGTTAGTGCATTCTTTAGGCCCAAAAGTCAATCTGTACCTACAACAAAGATCTATAGGTATGATAATCAGCTCCACGAGTGGAGTCATTGTGCCAGAGATCTTTCTAAATCTCCAAGGAAATGTACACTTTTTGGCTGAAAATCTACATGCTTATCTGGGAAAATTATGCTTCATTTCAAAAGGTCCATTGTAAAACAGTTTCAAACTGCTTCAAAAACCCAATTTTCTAATAGAGCAACATTGACCATCACTAGGTGTTCACCTTGCAAAGTTAAGTAAGTGGATCCAACTGCTTTGTGGACGTGTATTGTAAAATTTCCTTGGAAGTGGGTTTCCCTAGTATTACTTTGCTTAGGAAGTGAAGTTCACTCTTAGGCCCAAAACTCAGCTTGCAGCTACAACAAAGATATTTAGGGATGAAAATGAGCTCGATTAAGGAGTCTTTCTGCCAAAGTTCTGTCTGATACTGCAAGGAGAAGTAGAGTTTTTGGCTGAAAACCCACATGCTTATGTGGGAAAAGTTAGCTTCCTTTCAAAACGTCCATTGTAAAACGGTGTCAAACTTCTTCCACAACCAAATGTTCAAGTAGAGCAACATTGAACATCACTGGGTGTTCAACTTCCAAAGTTATGTAAGTGGAACAAAGTGGTTTCTGGACATGTATTGTAAATTTTCTTTGGATGCGAGTTTCCCTAGTATTATTTTGCTTAGGAAGTGCAGTTCATTCTTAGGCCCGAAAGTCAACTAGGAGATACAACAAAGATCGTTCGGAATGAAAATGAGCTCCCTGAGTGGAGTCTTTCTGCCAAAGAACTTTCAGATACTCCTAGGAGAAGTCCAGTTTTTGGCTGAAAAACCACATGCTTATGTGGGGAAAATTAGCTTCCTTTCAAAACGTCCATTGTAAAACTGTGTCAAACTGCTTCCACAACCAAATGTTCAAGTAGAGCAACATTGAACATCACTAGGTGTTCAACTTCCAAAGCTAAGTTAGTGGAACAAACTGGTTTAGGTGAGTGTATTGTAAAATTTCTTTGGAAGCGAGTTTCCCTAGTATTATTTTGCTTAGGAAGTGCAGTTCATTCTTAGGCCCAAAACTCAACTAGGAGATACAACAAAGATCTTTAGGTATGAAAATGAGCTCCATGAGTGGAGCCTTTCTGCCAAAGAACTTTCTGATACTCCTAGGAGAAGTTACAGTTTTTGGCTGAAAAACCACCATGCTTACGTGGGGAAAGGTTAGCTTCCTTTCAAAAACGTCCATTGTAAAACGGTGTCAAAACTGCTTCCCACAACCAAATAGTTCAGATAAGACCCACCCGTGGACCCTCACTGGGCTATCTTTCTACGACAGGTTACGTTGAAACATACTTGGTTTAGGGTGAGTGTATTTTACAATTTCGTGGAAGCGGGATTCCCTATTATTACTTAGCTTTGAAAAGTGTAGTGTATTCTTAGGGCCAAAACTCAACTTGCAGCTACAACAAATATCTTTAGGTATGAAAATTAGCTTCTCGAGCGGAGTCTTTTCTGCCAAAGATCTTGCTGATACTCCAAGGAGAAATAGAGTTGTTGGCTGAACAACCACATGTTGTATCTGGACAAAGGTAGCTTCCTTTCAATAGGTCCATTGGAAAACAGTGTCAAACTGCTTCCAAAACCAAATGTTCAAGTAGAGCTTTATGGTACATCACAAGGTGTTCAACTTCCAAAGTTTCGTAGGTAAAACAAACTGGTTTCTGGGAGTGTATGGGAATATTTGGCTGGAAGAAGATTTCCCTAGTATTTCTTGGCTTAGGAAGTCTAGTGCATTCTTAGGCCCAAAAGTCAATATGTACCTACAACAAAGATCTTTAGGTATGATAATCAGCTCCACGAGTGGAGTCATTGTGCCAGAGATCTTTCTGAAACTCCAAGGAAATGTACACTTTTTGGCAGAAAATCTCCATGCTTATCTGAGAAAATAATGCTTCATTTCAAAATTTCCATTGTAAAACAGTTTCAAACTGCTTGTAAAATCCAATTTTCTAATAGAGCAACATTGACCATCACTAGGTGTTCACCTTGCAAAGTTAAGTAAGTGGATCCAACTGCTTTGTGGACGTGTATTGTAAAATTTCGTTGGAAGCGGGTTTCCCTAGTAT
>AAPY01815753.1:0-10649 GCA_000181375.1 Tupaia belangeri
GAGAAGTCCAGTTTTTGGCTGAAAACCACATGCTTATGTGGGGAAAGTTAGCTTCCTTTCCAAACGTCCATTGTAAAACTGTGTCAAACTGCTTCCACAACCAAATGTTCAAGTAGAGCAACATTGAACATCACTAGGTGTTCAACTTCCAAAGCTAAGTTAGTGGAACAAACTGGTTTAGGTGAGTGTATTGTACAATTTCGTTGGAAGCGGGATTCCTTATTATTACTTAGCTTTGAAAGTGTAGTGTATTCTTAGGGCCAAAACTAAACTTGCAGCTACAACAAATATCTTTAGGTATGAAAATTAGCTTCTCGAGCGGAGTCTTTCTGCCAAAGATCTTGCTGATACTCCAAGGAGAAGTAGAGTTGTTGGCTGAACAACCACATGTTGTATCTGGAAAAAGGTAGCTTCCTTTCAATAGGTCCATTGGACAACAGTGTCAAACTGCTTCCAAAACCAAATGTTCAAGTCGAGTTTTATGGTACCTCACAAGGTGTCCAACTTCCACAGTTAAGTAGGTAGAACAAACTGGTTTCTGGGAGTGTATGGGAAAATTTGGTTGGAAGAAGATTTCCCTCGTATTTCTTGGCTTAGGAAGTCTAGTGCATTCTTAGGTCCAAAAGTCAATCTGTACCTACAACAAAGATCTTTAGGTATGAAAATGAGCTCCATGAGTGAAGTCATTGGGCCAGAGATCTTTCTGAATCTCCAAGGAAATGTACACTTTTTGGCTGAAAATCTACGTGCTTATCTGGGAAAATTATGCTTCATTTCAAAAGGTCCATTGTAAAACAGTTTCAAACTGCTTCTAAAACCCAATTTTCTAATAGAGCACCATTGATCATCACTAGGTGTTCACCTTGCAAAGTTAAGTAAGTGGATCCAACTGCTTTGTGGACGTGTATTATAAAATTTTGTTGGAAACGGGTTTCCCTAGTATTACTTTGCTTAGGAAGTGAAGTTCATTCTTGGGCCCAAAACTCAGCTTGCAGCTACTGAAAGATATTTAGGGACGAAAATGAGCTCGATGAGTGGAGAATTTCTGCCAAAGTTCTTTCTGATACTGCAAGGAGAAGTACAGTTTTAGGCTGAAAACCCACATGCTTATGTGGGAAAAGTGAGCTTCCTTTCAAAACGTCCATTGTAAAATGGTGTCAAACTTCTTCCACAACCAAATGTTCAAGTAGAGCAACATTGAACATCACTAGGTGTTCAACTTCCAAAGTTAAGTAAGTGGAACAAAGTGGTTTCTGGGCATGTATTGTAAAATATCTTTGGAAGCGAGTTTCCCTATTATTATTTTGCTTAGGAAGTGCAGTTCATTCTTAGGCCCGAAACTCAACTAGGAGATACAACAAAGATCGTTCGGAATGAAAATGAGCTCCATGAGTGGAGTCTTTCTGCCAAAGAACTTTCAGATACTCCTAGGAGAATTAGAGTTTTTGGCTGAAAAACCACATGCTTATGTGGGGAAAGTTAGCTTCCTTTCCAAACGTCCATTGTAAAACTGTGTCAAACTGCTTCCACAACCAAATGTTCAAGTAGAGCAACATTGAACATCACTAGGTGTTCAACTTCCAAAGCTAAGTTAGTGGAACAAACTGGTTTAGGTGAGTGTATTGTACAATTTCGTTGGAAGCGGGATTCCCTATTATTACTTAGTTTTGAAAGTGTAGTGTATTCTTAGGGCCAAAACTCAACTTGCAGCTACAACAAATATCTTTAGGTATGAAAATGAGCTTCTCGAGCGGAGTCTTTCTTCCAACGATCTTGCTGATACTCCAAGGAGAAGTAGAGTTGTTGGCTGAAAAACCACATGCTGTATCTGGACAAAGGTAGCTTCCTTTCAATAGGTCCATTGGAAAACAGTGTCAAACTGCTTGCAAAACCAAATGTTCAAGTCGAGCTTTATGGTACATCACAAGGTGTTCAACTTCCAAAGTTACATAGGTAGAACAAACTGGTTTATGTGAGTGTATGGGAAAATTTGGTTGGAAGAAGATTTCCCTAGTATTTCTTGGCTTAGGAAGTCTAGTGCATTCTTAGGCCCAAAAGTCAATCTGTACCTACAACAAAGATCTTTAGGTATGATAATCAGGTCCATGAGTGGAGTCATTGTGCCAGAGATCTTTCGGAAACTCCAAGGAAATGTACACTTTTTGGCAGAAAATCTACATGCTTACCTGGGAAAATTATGCTTCATTTCAAAAGGTCCACTTTAAAACAGTTTCAAACTGCTTCTAAAACCCAATTTTCTAATGGAGCAACATTGACCATCACTAGGTGTTCACCTTGCAAAGTTAAGTAAGTGGATCCAACTGCTTTGTGGACGTGTATTGTAAAATTTTGTTGGAAGCGGGTTTCCCTAGTATTACTTTGCTTAGGAAGAGAAGTTCATTCTTAGGCCCAAAACTCAGCTTGCAGCTACAACAAAGATATTTAGGGATGATAATGAGCACGATGATGGAGTCTTTCTGCCAAAGTTCAGTCTGATACTGCAAGGAGAAGTAGAGTTTTTGGCTAAAAAACCCACATGCGTATGTGGGAAAAGTTAGCATCCTTTCAAAACGTCCATTGTAAAACGGTGTCAAACTTCTTCCGCAACCAAATGTTCAAGTAGAGCAACATTGAACATCACTAGGTGTTCAACTTCCAAAGTTAAGTAAGTGGAACAAAGTGGTTTGTGGACATGTATTGTAAAATTTCTTTGGAAGCGAGTTTCCCTAGTATTATTTTGCTTAGGAAGAAGCAGTTCATTATTAGGCCCGAAACTCAACTAGGAGATACAACAAAGATCGTTCGGAATGAAAATGAGCTCCCTGAGTGGAGTCTTTCTGCCAAAGAACTTTCAGATACTCCTAGGAGAAGTACAGTTTTTGGCTGAAAAACCACATGCTTATGTGGGGAAAGTTAGCTTCCTTTCCAAACGTCCATTGTAAAACTGTTTCAAACTGCTTCCACAACCAAATGTTCAAGTAGAGCAACATTGAACATCACTAGGTGTTCAACTTCCAAAGCTAAGTTAGTGGATCAAACTCGTTTAGGTGAGTGTATTGTACAATTTCATTGGAAGCGGGATTCCCTACTATTACTTAGCTTTGAAAGTGTAGTGTATTCTTAGGGCCAAAACTCAACTTGTAGCTACAACAAATATCTTTAGGTATGAAAATTAGCTTCTCGAGCGGAGTCTTTCTGCCAAAGATCTTGCTGATACTCCAAGGAGAAGTAGAGTTGTTGGCTGAACAACCACATGTTGTATCTGGACAAAGGTAGCTTCCTTTCAATAGGTCCATTGGAAAACAGTGTCAAACTGCTTCCAAAACCAAATGTTCAAGTCGAGCTTTATGGTACCTCACAAGGTGTTCAACTTCCAAAGTTAAGTAGGTAGAACAAACTGGTTTCTGGGAGTGTATGGGAAAATTTGGGTGGAAGAAGATTTCCCTAGTATTTCTTGGCTTAGGAAGTCTAGTGCATTCTTATGCCCAAAACTCAATCTGTACCTACAACAGAGATCTTTAGGTATAATAATCAGCTCCATGAGTGGAGTCATTGTGCCAGAGATCTTTCTGAAACTCCAAGGAAATGTACACTTTTTGGCAGAAAATCTACATGCTTATCTGGGAAAATTATGCTTCATTTCAAAAGTTCCATTGTAAAACAGTTTCAAACTGCTTCTAAAACCCAATTTTCTAATAGAGCAACATTGACCATCACTAGGTGTTCACCTTGCAAAGTTAAGTAAGTGGATCCAACTGCTTTGTGGACGTGTATTGTAAAATTTCGTTGGAAGCGGGTTTCCCTAGTATTACTTTGCTTAGGAAGTGAAGTTCATTCTTAGGCACAAATCTCAGCTTGCAGCTACAACAAAGATATTTAGGGATGAAAATGAGCTCGATGATGGAGTCTTTCTGCCAAAGTTCTGTCTGATACTGCAAGGAGAAGTAGAGGTTTTGGCTAAAAAACCCACATGCTTATGTGGGAAAAGTTAGCTTCCTTTCAAAACATCCATTGTAAAACGGTGTCAAACTTCTTCCACAACCAAATGTTCAAGTAGAGCAACATTGAACATCACTAGGTGTTCAACTTCCAAAGTTAAGTAAGTGGAACAAAGTAGTTTCTGGACATGTATTGTAAAATATCTTTGGAAGCGAGTTTCCCTAGTATTATTTTGCTTAGGAAGTGCAGTTCATTCTTAGGCCCGAAACTCAACTAGGAGATACAACAAAGATCGTTCGGAATGAAAATGAGCTCCATGAGTGGAGTCTTTCTGCTAAAGAACTTTCAGATACTCCTAGGAGAAGTACAGTTTTTGGCTGAAAAACCACATGCTTATGTGGGGAAAGTTAGCTTCCTTTCAAAACGTCCATTGTAAAACGGTGTCAAACTTCTTCCACAACCAAATGTTCAAGTAGAGCAACATTGAACATCACTAGGTGTTCAACTTCCAAAGCTAAGTTAGTGGAACAAACTGGTTTAGGTGAGTGTATTGTACAATTTCGTTGGAAATGGGATTCCCTATTATTACTTAGCTTTGAAAGTGTAGTGTATTCTTAGGGCCAAAACTCAGCTTGCAGGTACAACAAATAACTTTAGGTATGAAAATTAGCTTCTCGACCGGAGTCTTTCTGCCAAAGATCTTGCTGATACTCCAAGGAGAAGTAGAGTTGTTGGCTGAACAACCACATGCTGTATATGGACAAAGGTAGCTTCCTTTCAATAGGTCCATTGGAAAACAGTGTCAAACTGCTTCCAAAACCAAATGTTCAAGTCGAGCTTTATGGTACATCACAAGGTGTTCAACTTCCAAAGTTAAGTAGGTAGAACAAACTGGTTTCTGTGAGTGTATGGGAAAATTTGGTTGGAAGAAGATTTCCCTAGTATTTCTTGGCTTAGGAAGTCTAGTGCATTCTTAGGCCCAAAAGTCAATCTGTACCTACAACAAAGATCTTTAGGTATGATAATCAGCTCCATGATTGGAGTCATTGTGCCAGAGATCTTTCTGAAACTCCAAGGAAATGTACACTTTTTGGCAGAAAATCCACATGGTTATCTGGGAAAATTATGCTTCATTTCAAAAGTTCCATTGTAAAACAGTTTCAAAGTGCTTCTAAAACCCAATTTTCTAATAGAGCAACATTGACCATCACTAGGTGTTCACCTTGCAAAGTTAAGTAAGTGGATCCAACTGCTTTGTGGACGTGTATTGTAAAATTTCTTTGGAAGCGGGTTTCCCTAGTGTTACTTTGCTTAGGAAGTGAAGTTCATTCTTAGGCCCAAAACTCAGCTTGCAGCTACAACAAAGATATTTAGGGATGAAAATGAGCTCGATGAGTGGAGTCTTTCTGCCAAAGCTCTTTCTGATACTTCAAGGAGAAGTAGAGTTTTAGCTGAAAACCCAAATGCTTATGTGGTAAAAGTTAGCTTCCTTTCAATAGGTCCATTGTAAAACAGTGTCAAACTTCTTCCAGAACAAAATTTTCAAGTCGAGCACTATGGTACATCAATAGGTGCTCTACTTCCAAAGTTAAGTCAGTAGAGCAAACTGGTTTCTGTGAGTGTATGGGAAAATTTGTTTGAAAGAAGATTTCCATACTATTTCTTGGCTTAGGAAGTGTAGTGCATTCTTAGGCCCAAAAGTGAATCTGTACCTACAGCAAAGATCTTTAGGCTTGAAAATCAGCTCCATGAGCGGAGTCATTCTGCCAGAGATCTTTCGGAATCTCCCAGGAAATGTACACTTTTAGGCTGAACATCCACATGCTTATCTGGGAAAATAATGCTTCATTTCAAAAGGTCCATTGGAAAACAGTTTCAAACTGCTTCTAAAACCCAATTTTCTAATAGAGCAACATTGACCATCACTAGGTGTTCACCTTGCAAAGTTAAGTAAGTGGATCCAATTGCTTTGTGGACGTGTTTTGTAAAATTTCGTTGGAAGCGGGTTTCCCTAGTATTACTTTGCTTAGGAAGTGAAGTTCATTCTTAGGCCCAAAATTCAGCTTGCAGCTACAACAAAGATATTTAGGGATGAAAATGAGCTCGATGATGGAGTCTTTCTGCCAAAGTTCTTTCTGATACTGCAAGGAGAAGTAGAGTTTTTTTCTGATAACCCACATGCTTACGTGGGAAAAGTTAGCTTCCTTTCAAAATGTCCATTGTAAAATGGTGTCAATCTTCTTCCACAACCAAATGTTCAAGTAGAGCAACATTGAACATCACTAGGTGTTCAACTTCCAAAGTTAAGTAAGTGGAACAAAGTGGTTTCTGGACATGTATTGTAAAATTTCTTTGGAAGCGAGTTTCCCTAGTATTATTTTGCTTAGGAAGTGCAGTTCATTCTTAGGCCCGAAACTCAACTAGGAGATACAACAAAGATCGTTCGGTATGAAAATGAGCTCCATGAGTGGAGTCTTTCTGCCAAAGTTCTGTCTGATACTGCAAGGAGAAGTAGAGTTTTTGGATAAAAAACCCACATGCTTATGTGGGAAAAGTTAGCTTCCTTTCAAAACGTCCATTATAAAAAGGTGTCAATCTTCTTCCACAACCAAATGTTCAAGTAGAGCAACATTGAACATCACTAGGTGTTCAACTTCCAAAGTTAAGTAAGTGGAACAAAGTGGTTTCTGGACATGTATTGTAAAATTTCTTTGGAAGCGAGTTTCCCTAGTATTATTTTGCTGAGGAAGTGCAGTTCATTCTTAGGCCCGAAACTCAACTAGGAGATACCACAAAGATCTTTCGGAATGAAAATGAGCTCCATGAGTGGAGTCTTTCTGCCAAAGAACTTTCAGATACTCCTAGGAGAAGTACAGTTTTTGGCTGAAAAACCACATGCTTATGTGGGGAAAGTTAGCTTCCTTTCAAAACGTCCATTGTAAAACTGTGTCAAACTGCTTCCACAACCAAATGTTCAAGTAGAGCAACATTGAACATCACTAGGTGTTCAACTTCCAAAGCTAAGTTAGTGGAACAAACTGGTTTAGGTGAGTGTATTGAACAATTTCTTTGGAAGCGGGATTCCCTATTATTACTTAGCTTTGAAAGTGTAGTGTATTCTTAGGGCCAAAACTCAACTTGCAGCTACAACAAATATCTCTAGGTATGAAAATTAGCTTCTCGAGTGGAGTCTTTCTGCCAAAGATCTTGCTGATACTCCAAGGAGAAGTAGAGTTGTTGGCTGAACAACCACATGCTGTATCTGGACAAAGGTAGCTTCCTTTCCATAGGTCCATTGGAAAACAGTGTCAAACTGCTTCCAAAACCAAATGTTCAAGTAGAGCTTAATGGTACATCACAAGGTGTTCAACTTCCAACGTTAAGTAGGTAGAAATAACTGGATTCTCGGAGTGTATGGGAAAATTTGGGTGGAAGAAGATTTCCCTAGTATTTCTTGGCTTAGGAAGTCTAGTGCATTCTTAGGCCCTAAGTCAATATGTACCTACAACAAAGATCTTTAGGAATGATAATCAGCTCCATGAGTGGAGTCATTGTGCCAGAGATCTTTCTGAAACTCCAAGGAAATGTACACTTTTTGGTAGAAAATCTACATGCTTATCTGGGAAAATTATGCTTCATTTCAAAAGGTCCATTGTAAAAGAGTTTCAAACTGCTTCTAAAACCCAGTTTTCTAATAGAACAACATTGACCATCACTAGGTGTTCACCTTGCAAAGTTAAGTAAGTGGATCCAACTGCTTTGTGGACGTGTATTGTAAAATTTCGTTGGAAGCGGGTTTCCCTAGTATTACTTTGCTTAGGAAGTGAAGTTCATTCTTAGGCCCAAAACTCAGCTTGCAACTACAAAAAGATATTTAGGGATGAAAATGAGCTCGATGATGGAGTCTTTCTGCCAATTTCTGTCTGATACTGCAAGGAGAAGTAGAATTTTTGGCTGAAAACCCACATGCTTATTTGGGAAAAGTTAGCTTCCTTTCAAAACGTCCATTGTAAAACGGTGTCAAACTTCTTCCACAACCAAATGTTCAAGTAGAGCAACATTGAACATCACTAGGTGTTCAACTTCCAAAGCTAAGTTAGTGGAACAAACTGGTTTAGGTGAGTGTATTGTACAATTTCGTTGGATGCGGGATTCCCTATTATTACTTAGCTTTGAAAGTGTAGTGTATTCTTAGGGCCAAAACTCAACTTGCAGCTACAACAAATATCTTTAGGTATGAAAATTAGCTTCTCGACCGGAGTCTTTCTGCCAAAGATCTTGCTCATACTCCAAGGAGAAGTAGAGTTGTTGGCTGAACAACCACATGCTGTATATGGACAAAGGTAGCTTCCATTCAATAGGTCTATTGGAAAACAGTGTCAAACTGCTTCCAAAACCAAATGTTCAAGTAGAGCTTTATGGTACATCACAAGGTGTTCAACTTCCAAAGTTAAGTAGGTAGAACAAACTGGTTTCTGGGAGTGTATGGGAAAATTTGGTTGGAAGAAGATTTCCCTAGTATTTCTTGGCTTAGAAAGTCTAGTACATTCTTAGGCCCAAAAGTCAATCTGTACCTACAACAAAGATCTTTAGGTATGAAAATTAGCTCCATGAGTGGAGTCATTGTGCCAGAGATCTTTCTGAATCTCCAAGGAAATGTACACTTTTTGGCAGAAAATCTACATGCTTATCTGGGAAAATTATGCTTCATTTCAAAAGGTCCATTGTAAAACAGTTTCAAACTGCTTCTAAAACCCAATTTTCTAATAGAGCAACTTTGACCATCACTAGGTGTTCACCTTGCAAAGTTAAGTAAGTGGATCCAACTGCTTTGTAGACGTGTATTGTAAAATTTCGTTGGAAGCGGGTTTCCCTAGTATTACTTTGCTTAGGAAGTGAAGTTCATTCTTAGGCCCAAAACTCAGCTTGCAACTACAAAAAGATATTTAGGGATGAAAATGAGCTCGATGATGGAGTCTTTCTGCCAATTTCTGTCTGATACTGCAAGGAGAAGTAGAATTTTTGGCTGAAAACCCACATGCTTATGTGGGAAAAGTTAGCTTCCTTTCAAAACGTCCATTGTAAAACGGTGTCAAACTTCTTCCACAACCAAATGTTCAAGTAGAGCAACATTGAACATCACTAGGTGTTCAACTTCCAAAGTTAAGTAAGTGGAACAAAGTGGTTTCTGGACATGTATTGTAAAATTTCTTTGAAAGCAAGTTTCCCTAGTATTATTTTGCTTAGGAAGTGCAGTTCATTCTTAGGCCCGAAACTCAACTAGGAGATACAACAAAGATCGTTCGGTATGAAAATGAGCTCCATGAATGGAATCTTTCTGCCAAAGAACTTTCAGATACTCCTAGGAGAAGTACAGTTTTTGGCTGAAAAACCACATGCTTATGTGGGGAAAGTTAGCTTCCTTACAAATCTTCCATTGTAAAACTGTGTGAAACTGCTTCCACAACCAAATGTTCAAGTAGAGCAACATTGAACATCACTAGGTGTTCAACTTCCAAAGCTAAGTTAGTGGAACAAACTGGTTTAGGTGAGTGTATTGTACAATTTCGTTGGATGCGGGATTCCCTATTATTACTTAGCTTTGAAAGTGTAGTGTATTCTTAGGGCCAAAACTCAACTTGCAGCTACAACAAATATCTTTAGGTATGAAAATTAGCTTCTCGACCGGAGTCTTTCTGCCAAAGATCTTGCTCATACTCCAAGGAGAAGTAGAGTTGTTGGCTGAACAACCACATGCTGTATATGGACAAAGGTAGCTTCGTTTCAATAGGTCTATTGGAAAACAGTGTCAAACTGCTTCCAAAACCAAATGTTCAAGTAGAGCTTTATGGTACATCACAAGGTGTTCAACTTCCAAAGTTAAGTAGGTAGAACAAACTGGATTCTGGGAGTGTATGGGAAAATTTGTGTGGAAGAAGATTTCCCTAGTATTTCTTGGCTTAGGAAGTCTAGTGCATTCTTAGGCTCAAACGTCAATCTGTACCTACAACAAAGATCTTTAGGTATGAAAATTAGCTCCATGAGTGTAGTCATTGTGGTAGAGATCTTTCTGAATCTCCAAGGAAATGTACACTTTTTGGCAGAAAATCTGCATGCTTATCTGAGAAAATTAAGCATCATTTCAAAAGTCCCATTGTAAAACAGTTTCAAACTGCTTCTAAACCCAATTTTCTAATAGAGCAACATTGACCATCACTAGGTGTTCACCTTGCAAAGTTAAGTAAGTGGATCCAACTGCTTTGTGGACTTGTATTGTACAATTTCTTTGGAAGCGGGTTTCCCTAGTATTACTTTGCTTAGGAAGTGAAGTTCATTCTTAGGCCCAAAACTCAGCTTGCAACTACAACAAAGATATTTAGGGATGAAAATGAGCTCGATGATGGAGTCTTTCTGCCAATTTCTGTCTGATACTGCAAGGAGAAGTAGAGTTTTTGGCCAAAAATACCCACATGCTTATGTGGGAATGTGATAGCTTCCTTTCAAAACGTCCATTGTAAAACGGTGTCAAACTTCTTCCTGTAAAACGACGGCCAGTAGAGCAACATTGAACATCTCTTGGTGTTTAAGTTGCAATGTTGAGTATGTGGAACAAGGTGGATTCCGGTCATGGAGCGCAAAATTATTTAGTTGAAAAAGGGGCCTATTGAAACGTAAGGTCCGTAAACATGGCAGATCTGGAACAATCGCAC